>LUCM01009331.1:75639-92014 GCA_008360955.1 Fasciolopsis buskii
AGCGAAATTCGTGAACCTGTTGCGACCATTATACTTGCATACCTGTGGTTGCTTGAGCGTATACAGTGAACTATCGAATTCATTCGAAACCATTAGCGATGTTGAACCTTGTCATGGTCTAGGTACTGCAAGACACTTTGGAGATCTGCAGGATGCAGGAATCGAACTGGGAAATGGAGGGAAGCTGTGACCTGGATTACACAGATGATGTCGTGTGCTTATTCGAATTCGTGGACTATGCACAACGCGCACCGGATAGACTCTCGAGGTCAGTTGCTCGCTTTGGCATCTGCCTTGCCCCTTCAAACTTCAAAATGCTGTCACAGCACTGGACAACAGCGGTGCCGATATTGATACTGAATGGAGAGGAACTAGCGATTGTGGATCGTTTCACGTACCTTGCTCACTGTATGTCGAAGGATGGTAGCTGGGCAGTGGAGGGAAACACGCGCATATCCAAGGCTGGAGCAGCTTTCGCTAAACTGAAGCACTCATGGCGTCGGCCTGATATTTCACGGAAATTGAAATGTCGTATGTACAGTGCTGCAGTTTGCCCAGTTCTGTTGTATGGTTGCGAAACATGGAGTATGTGTGTGGGAGATTGTCGTCGATTGAAGGTTTTCGATCATCCTATTTTTCCTTGTTTTCGTTCATCCCACGGAATGAAAGGACTCATGTGGGAGTCAGCAGATGACGTGGCAACGTGGAATGAGAAAATGCTTGACGAACTCTGATAAATCACTTATCTTGCGTCTTCATGGTTGTGGTCCTAAATGTCTGTCAACTAGCTGGCTGGAGACACTGAAATATGTAGCAGTGAATCGTGAACAGTGGCGATATTGTTGTCATTTTCTAATGAATCAAAATGATTGATGATGTGCCTTATTACAGTTTGACTGTGTTCCGTGTGTTGTCTGCTATGACATTCTAATCTTTTCCCACCTGTGTACTTCCATTCCCTGTTCCCTTTGGATATTCACTCATTTTGTAGAAGAATGTAAACTTGGGGAGAAGGCAGCGGTCAGCGAGACTTGTCTTGCTGTTTATCGCTGAACGATGATGATGTTAACCTCTGAATGATTTGGTGCACCGTCACGGACTTGAATTTATATAACACAACACAGTGACTTACGTTCTGCTGTGGCGAAGACTTAAAGACAGTATTCTGGAGCAGGAGAAATTCGTTCTATGTGGTTCATATGCGGGGAAGGCAAAAAACAATATCACAATACGAATCTACTTTCACCAAAAATGTTTCCGCCTTAGCAACAATACAAATTACACTCATCAATGTTTCGGATTAAACAAACTAAGTTAGGATAAACTGAATGACGCAGCCTATATTATTTCTCAGGGTAACACAAACCCCAGTTCTGTCATGTTCAGCGGTTAAGACAACTTACAATTAGATGAAAAAGCAGATTATTTTGTTCTAAGGTAAATCCAGAAGCAGAAGATCTGCAATAACATCCTAGAACAAAAGAAGGAAATGCGGTCAATAATTGTGACTGTTGCGCCCTTTGTTTTACTGATTGCAAACTGCAAACTAACTTTATCTCGCTGATTATAGCTTACGTGTTTTTCAGTGCGCACCAACTCGTGGAATTGCAGCTGTATTATTTTTAAATTTGACGGCGTGTTAAAGTGAATACTTTGTCTTGTTTATGGATCAACACTTGGCGAACGTTTACTGTAACCAAATAAGGCATTTAGCGAGCCGTGCATACTTGTTGAGTGATACGAATATTTAGTAAAGAATAACGTTTAATTCTCAAAGAATATCAACAATCGGTACCTGGGTCAAGTGAGTGCAAAAAGGTACGCACGGTTTTCCGATTCATTTTTGTTCCTCTGTTAAGAAGCACATCATGCATAAATCGATTCTCACGAGTTAAGTCCAAGATCGAGGTTAGTTTAAAAAAAGAAACTGCTTCATTGTGTTCCGTGTCATTCTACACGATGTTGCCCACGTGTGCATGGATGCTTGTTTCACATTGTTTTACTGAAGAACCAACGTTGTCCTTTGACTGACGAACAATTTTGACCAACGCAAAATCCACTGGTTATTCATACCTGATGAGTAAGCTCACTTCATCTCCGCTATTAAAAATCGAAATCAGCACAGACGAGAGCAAACGGCAGTGAATGCTAAGTGGATTATAGCATCAAATTTGTCTTATTGTAAAATAGGTGTGCATAATTGTAACAAAAGTAACTGCGGGATTATTGCACTTGCATTCTAAGTGCACAATAATTTTGGTTTCAAAAAATGCCTCCGTAGAATACGTACTCTTTGCGCTATTTACCAACGAGTTACTGATTAGACCTCGCGCTGTCAATAGGGGCTTGTCCAGGGGTAGGGCTCACACTAACGACACCTCAGAAAGTGTCCCTCTAGGGCTTGCTCATTAAGCTATCAAAAATGTCAGGAATACAGTTCTTAGTGTGCCGTTGGTCCAGCCAACCAGAGCCGAGCCATAAGGCAAAGGCCGCAGTTTTCAACGGCATACGTATTCAGTGTCGCTGGTTCATTTCTTTCGTTGCTCTAACGCGTTGCCTATAACTAATTGAGTACAGAAGACGAATGAACAAAAAACCTTGACATTGCTCTTGTTAAGCTCAGTCTCATGGCTGCTAGCTAATCTAACGATGTGGCCTAGCAGATTTTGGTAAATTTAAACGAAAAAAGTGCGTGACGTGGAAATGTTACTGTGTGTGGGGCACGTATAACATCAAGACTTAAACAACTTCTGTAAGACAGCCTAAAGGTACGCTTATCCATTCACCACAAGATGTTAATGGATTCATCACAAACAGTACCAATCATACCCAAAGTTCAATTATTTCCGCCCAATACCCTATCGAATTGCTTGAAGCCGTGGACATGGGCATCACTCTGGAGCGAATGAACTGTTATTCATTCTTCAGAAGTGCGAACAGCGGATAGTTGATAATTTCCTGCTGGTTAGTTGTCGACATTTGAATTTGCCCGTGCTGTTTCCATTGTTATTGAGATACATCCATCACACAGCCGTTTTCATATTTTCTGAGTCCTATTTTCCAGTATCACTTTGTAAACTATAATACTTCTTATACAATTGAGGTGATTGCCAAACTAAAAATATTTTTCGGGTTTCGACTAAATCCCCGACGAAAGCAAACTCCACTTCTGAAAAGCTATTCCTTTGAAAACGGAGAAGGGATTAATTGAAAAAGGCTCCTAACGAAACTCGATAGTCGACCGCAGATAGCCCCGATTGGGATGATTTTTTATTAATAGAAAAATGATTTGATTGTCTCATGTACACTTCTGACAGTCAATGAGAAATTTCTTCCAACTAAGTAAATTCATATTAGCAAATTCTATTTGGTTCAGTAAATGCTATACGTTTGATTCGACGATTCTACGGGTAACCTGGTTTCACAGCAATCCCGACAATGAAATGATTTGCTTTCATGGGTTTAAATTGTTTGCGCAAATGATGACATAAATTCCCATCAGCTGTTCTTCCTGGTACGTGGAAACCAACCCACTGTCATTCATTCACAAATTTTTTTGGTGATTGCCACGAATTGATTGATTCTGTTTCATAAAATGTTTTAAATATATGTATAACTGCGGTGATTTCATTCGCCCCGGTGTGCTTTTGTGTTGGATGCAATTTTCTCTGGTCCCCACCATAAGATAAGGTCTTTTAGGATATTTTAGTCAACAGCTCAATCAGTAGTCTCTATTTGGCGCTGCACCACTCTGAGTTAGTTTGGACTACCTGCAATCCAATTTTTCCCTCAGATTTGTGATCATACTGAGCAATGACATCTCGACTGATATTACGGCCGTAAAGTTCGTAGATTTGCTCACGGTATGCTGCTTTGTTTCATGAAACGCTTCATGTTCAAGTATATATACCCATATTCTCACATGCAGAATTTGTATCGACTGAGAACGGCTACAACGGTCACCTGAATTTCTATTTGATTCCTTACATTCCGACCGACGCGATCATGTCTCATCGCTCATTCGAATAAATTTGTTCTAAAAGCATCGAACTATTGAAAAGAAAAAAATCTATCAGCCTTAATACTGGTCCCCTGTCCTAATTTGGCGCTATCTACTTTGGCTTCCGCATGCTCTTTCATCCTTGTGGTTTTAATGAATGGAAATCTGTCAGTGGGTCTATCGACTCACTCAAAGTGGCATTCAGCAAGGGAGTGCACCTCTGGTTTTCACTATTATGGTGGTAGAGTTTTTCAAAACGTTTCTTCTTTGTTGACTCCTAGGATCTGTTACTACAACACCAGAAAACAGGGTGCACCGGGAGATTTCAATCACATTGCAACCATAAGTGTGCGGGACCACTATCTCATCCGTAGTTTGTAATCTCTCTAATCAATAACCAAGGGATCGATATATTGCGTTTTGCTGCCGTGTAGTTTTAAAGACTGTTCTGAAAGGCGGTTCTGTCGAAGTCGTCCTGGCTTCTCGCACTGCAGTCGTACGGAATGATTTTGTAAAGTTAAAACTCTTCAGTCTCTTCTTCGATCATTATGGTCAACACTTAATGCCATTGTTATTTAGTAGCTCCACATATCAATTTTTCATCTTCTGACGAAAAATAACACTGAACTACTGAAATTTCAGAAGCCTTGAGGAGTGGACACCTTCTATCCTTCTCTACGGATTTCAGTAGGTTACCTAATTCAAGAAACCCTTACAATTCAGTGAAGATTTTCCAAGATGCGCTTGTTTATTTGAATTCAGTCAGTTTTCTTGGTGAATTATAATCTTACTTAGTCAAAATAAGTAAGCTCTATTTAATGAAAATCTGCAGTTTGTTCTCCTATCTCTCTATCTGCTTACCTTATTACGGGTTTTGTATTTACATTCCAAGGGTGTTTATCCTGTCATTTGCACTGGTTCGCCCTAGAAAGAGTTTAAGCTAATTGCTAAATTATTCCACTTTTGAACTCCATGTACACTCTGACTAAAGTTGATTCCCTGCCTTCTAGCCCAGCACTGACGTGCTACAGTAAGCATCCTATGACGATACTTAATGATGCCATTTTTCCCATTCGAAAATATCTTTCCGAGTTCGCCTTCTTCCCAGCAAGGCAATTACCTGATAAAAGCAGTCATCCAAGCGGTCATCTATGCATGTATTTGGTCGCCTCGATTTTGCACAACTTCCGTAATCTCAAATTTACGGAGTTCTTAGACTGAATCAATTGGCAATTTGTAGTTTCATATGTGAGGCTATTCTTTTTGTTTCTGTTTCAGAAGTGTACACATCTGCTCTTTGACATGCATGGATTGGTTGTTGGATCTAACTTCACCATGCTTTGCTTTTGATGCAGTGCTTCTTGTCAAAAGCTTATTGCAGCTGTATCAGTTTTAAGGAAGCATGCATTTATCATTTATTCTATCCGGTCACTTCCTATTATTCTCATGCTTGAAAAAACCAGGCCGTATTTCCTCCCCAGGTAAGTGAAACAGTCAGCAACCCATGACAAAGTAACCGAGTGTCAGGGCTGTGAACGAGGTTAAAAACTAATATTGGTCATAGTTCAAAAGTGCTTTTTTAACTTTTAGAGATCTTAATACTCGGCCGACCGTTAGTTACTTCATTTTGTCTCATCGGTTGTTTTCCTTCTACTTGGCACTTAAACCCCACAGTAAGCAGTGTTGTGCGGTGACCATTGTATGCTGGTGTTTTCCTCCAAACCTTGATAATTCCGTTTTACAATAAACAGACGCATGCTAACCAGTTTTTACTGCTTTAATCTTTTACTATGGCATCTTATTCATTGCGTCTGTGTTACTTCTCTTTATCTTCCCCCGGGGTTTGCTGACAAAAGCCTTCAAATTCAATGCCAAGTTATGGTTGTCACTTGCCGTCTGCTTTCGCATCTTCGATTGCCTTCCTCCCAACAGGTGTAACGTCATCATAGGCAGATATCAAAACAATCAGCAAATGATTTAACGGTTTATATAATTCATCGGTTTCTTGCATTCCTTAACACAGTCCATATTTCGGCTCGACCACTGTTCAACAAACGTCTAATATAAGTTATAAAGTTAGTTTCAGCCACCATTCCGGCTGGTACAGCAACAATCAAGTGGGTTCCTTATGAACCTTAGTTGTAAGACCTTTTGGTTTCTTTCCCCACTCTCCTCAATTTCCTTATATTTTCCTGTGAAAATTTCCTGACAACTAGTCCGCAGTTTATTTTCACTTGCACGCTTGATCCCCTTTCGCTCACAAAAGCCAAAACACAGGCTCAAATGTTATCCCACGGACTCCTCACCATCCCTCAGAACAAGTCTTCTCGTTCCAGGCAAATTTGAATTGCACACATTCGACCAAGTCGGATGCAGACAGATGATTTCACGCGAATTCCGGGAGAACATGAGAACGGCAGTGAAAAGGTTTTTAATCTACACGCTAGGGAGCCTGCAGAAAATATTACGTATTCAAGCAGTGAGCGAACTATACGGAACTCATGATTAAATGAGTCGAACTGAATCAGGTAAAGAAAGGATTTAGAAAACGTGAACTGTCCGTAGACTGACTATCGAATTTAACTAGAGGAGAGTTCTTCAAAGGGTTATCATTAGAAATCTGACCAGCCAGAAAGATATTTACATTAGTTCAATTTTCAGCCGCTTATGCGGCTCACAAAACTAAATTGTCGATGTACAGAGCTGCTCGTTATAGAAACTTAGTAAGTGAAGAGAACAAATTCCATCTGAAAATTCATGAGAAATGGCCGCTGTCTTGGTGCAAAAAATTTGGTCTGGTTCCATACTACCCCAGGATGTTTCACTTATACGCTGTTTCACAAGATGTGCTCAGATGTCCTCCTTTGCATCTGAACGTAACATTCTTCGCTGGAAATGGTGGATAACAGCTTCCTTCCGTTTGCCAGTTCTCCAGTCTTCCAAACAAAATCTGCACTACTTCTTTCAACTGCAGAAGAAATAGCTTTTTCGCACCGTACAGTTCGTACGATCCGTCCCTTTTAACTTCTTTGTGAATACTATAATACTAAATCGATGAAACAGAAGGCACCATTCATATGTGCATACATGTAATGGTACAGAAATGAATCCAAAGCATAACAAATAAATATACAAGGGGAATGTTTCATTCCTTTTTTGTTCGGGATAACGATGATGGTGCTTGACGTTGTTGATTCCTTTTCGGGAATCTTCTTATTTATGATGTCTCTGGATACCTGAATGGCATTGCGGATCAGGCAGTTTGGCGATAACTCCTGCAAAAGAACAAAATAGAATAAGACATTCAATCATTTGCTTTTGTTATTCGTTTGCTTGACGTTGGATTTAAATCGAGCCAAAAATGATTTACAAACATTGCGGATGTTGTTTAAGATATATTTGCAAATCACTAGTGGTTTCATACTAAAAATGTTATACAGGCAAAAATCACAGACGACGAAGGTGATTCCTCTTTAGTTCTATCCTCATATAGAATTTTCAATTAACTAATTAATTATTTTTTCATCTGAATGAAGTTGTCCATCCTCAAGACATTTATTCAGTATTCAAGAATATACTGCGGTATAATTCGATATATCAGGGTTGTCTGTGAATACCTTTTGACTATCATAGGTAAAGGGATATTCGAATGCCAGTTTCTTGTCTATGAGGTGATTTCGCGACATGGAAGTTAACCGGTGGACTTCCACACACCAAACGGATGCATTACACAACTGGAAAGTTGTCGTCAGGATCACTGAATGCGAATTAGCCAAATGAATTTGAATTCCATGTGACAATCTTCCCGACGATTCGCGATAAGTAACTTGATTTCAGTCATTGAACTGACGCTATGGACGATTTGCCGGTGACAGGAACAGTCACACTTAACCGAATCCAACATATCATCAGCTGATTAGTTTGTCCTTGTCTGTTAATACAATAAACCATCTAAAGAATCTATTCATTTCCAGTATTATTGCCATTCACTAGCTAGTAGGACCCTTGATTTTCTGTGTCTTGTATTTGTGTATGGTTTATCACTCAAATTATGACAGGCCAATATTATCGTTCGAACCTTTATTACTATAAAGATGTGAACCTGTGGAGATTTGTTGATCCAACGGATACACTGTCAAACCATGGTGGCCAGTTTTACGATTAACGCTTTACTTCATAATTAGCTAGTATACTCTTTGCCAAAGGTATCGACAAAAACAGTTAAGTGCTTGTAACGAGATGGTTGTGGTGCATTGCTAGTAGAGAGATAATACTTTATGCAGTTTGCATTCTTCAGCAGCGAATCTTCTGCGGTTCAATTCCGAATCTCAGTTTCGTTCTCCTGTTGGAAAAATTCGGGTATATTTTCACTCGGCACATTCTCGTGAAGTTCAAATGCGTCTGTTAATCTTAATGGATTTGAACAATTGTGTTGATCGTTTATTTTCTGTAGTCTAAACAAGGTGGTGGTAAGCAATCTTGGATTATCAGCCAAGGGCTTTTTGAAGCTACTAAACACTTGTTTTTTTCAATGTAAATGAAACATCCCGATTTATGGGCTGTAGAAACAAGAGTGCGTGTGTCACTTGTTCCAGTTTGTCGTCACACATGTTTGGGACATACAGGTGGCCCAGGAAAATATTACCCAAGATAAGAAAGAAAGAAAATCTATTGTTTCTCTATCCTTGAAGGCTGACCATAGCTCTAGCAGTACAGAGTTTGCAGCAATTATGCAGAATTCCCTTTGGAGACAGTAATTTCAAGTATTACCAAGATAAAAAGATAAAAAGCCTGACCGAAGAATAGATAATCTAATTCATCACCGAAAATGACGTTTGAACGGAGTCCCTGAAAAATGTTTTTCATGGTTGTTTCGAAGAAGGTTCCGACAGGTGATTGCAAACTGAGATCTTCCCGAAGGAAAGTTGGAAAAATCCAGTAATTTTGAGCATCATATCTGCTGAGACACTGAAGTAGGTTTTTGCATCCGACAGCTTACCGGGCGAATTAGTGACGTTTCGCTACTGGGTGGCTATGTATCACATTGTTTATTGTGCCACCACGAAGCCTTCCAGAATAAACCGCAACTTGCATGTGGTAGGCTTTCTAACCGTGAGAATTTGTGACCACGACGAGTCAGTGCTATTGGTATATGCCAAATAACCGTACATTTGCCGGTTCACGGTACGATGACAGTATGAAACCGGTAGGACATGAACAGATAGTTCACTTAGTAGTAAACTAAGTTCTTCTTGCGTCACTGAAATACAACAGTTTTGTGTCGTATTATGTGATATTTCTGATACGCTAGTAACACTAATGTTAGCAATTAGGACATGTAAATTTTTCATGCCAGTAGTGCCTGAATGTTATACCGAATTCGAACCAAACCTCGAAGTAGTTACCACTGAAGTACCTGAAACTTTACTTAACTGAACTGCTTGGCCACATTTCATGTTACGTCCTTATATGACGCTCCATTTAGGAAGTGGAAGCATTATTTTAGGAACCGCGAGATGACAAAATAGCGTCAAGAATCAGTAGAGAACCACCTTAATTGGTTATGCAGGGTACTTTATCATCATGTTGTTGGAGCAGACAATGATCAGCATTAAATGAATTATAGTTTGTCTAAGTTCGATGTAAATGAAACTGGCTATGAATTTCAAACAAAATGCAGAACGTACTTTCGGTGATATTGATAATGCTGTATACAATGGTTTCCATTCGATTTAGTCGATCTTGTAGTCGGACTAGAATGCATATCATACTTTGATCTTCCATGGGGCATCGATGCTGAGATTTCTTCTCGAAATCTCTGTTTGTTGTTTGTTTGTTACTAATGGGTGTGGGTTCACTGGCTTTGACAATATTCAGTTGTTTTGATTCTGCTGCCGGTGGGACTGTTTGCATCGGTATGGACATCACAGACGAAATACACAGTAGAAGACAAAGCAACCGTGATAAAAGATGCCCGGGCATCATCGGCTCGGCTTGGACGCGGGAGGAAAGGATGCTAAGGACGATCCAGTAAGCGAGTGAATAATCAACCAATTGGACAATCATATGCACAATTAATTGTTTCTCTATCTCACAGTATTCAGGTGCTCACATCCGAATATCGGAGGCTTTCTAACCGACCCGAAAGTATGACATTTATATGCATGCATGCCACCAGACTGACGGAAACCGAGAGCATTCATTGCCCCTCACGAGACCCCCAGGGGCGATCAGTTTGTTCAGAGCGGATTAACGATATGCAATGTGCGTATCATCAGTCCCGCTCAGTACATTCCGGTCCAGTACGGTCCGGTCCGGCCCGCTTCAGACCTATCGGATCAGTTTTACCTCGGTTCGATTTAACTAATCCGCTAGCTAGGAAATGACTGCAAACAATCATGCTTAGCCTGGCAAATTCACGATTTTTAAATTACCATTAATTTCTACTTGTAATTAGAGCATATTGGGATTAAACCACGGACCTGCAGCCAAGCAGTGCTCCAGCTTTACTATTATCACTTTCGACGATGCTGAGTGAGTATGCTCACCCTATCTTTTGAATTGGACATGCATCTCGAGTAGTCAAAACATAATTGGCTTGGAATGTCCACATGTGCAAATCGCACGTGTGCTCGCGTGAACGTACAGCCGCATACACTTGTCCCTGACTGTTAACAGTGTGCATGTATACATTTTGTGTGTGTGTGTTAGCTAGAGCCTACGGAGATTACGCTGTCTGTGTACACGTGCATGTGCTTGTGAGTTTGTGAATCTTTGTGCAATGGCTCACCAACGGTGCCTGAGGTGTATCGTTGACAAGCACTGCAGAAATACGGATCTCAAATCAATCCGGAATAGTTTACCGGGTTACAGAGAAACTTCGTTTCGATATAAGTCAACAATCACAGCTGAAATTCAGACAAATGTGTAACTGGATGAGCTGCGGCAGAATCACCTAGTACACTAGAGATCGTCTTCCTTTTGACATAAGGTCGGAAACTGTAAGATAACAGTTATTGTTGTGGGAGGTAGAATTTAATGAAATCGCATCACAGAGAATGTTGTGCAAATGATAAAGACCATGTCTGTGATAAACCTGGTAGCCCTGATAAAAATGGGAAATTAATGGTCTTGTTCTAAAGCTGAACCGGAACAGAAGAAAGTCCATATCACAATGCTGTGCCAGCTAATTGATTCAACTTCGGAACTAACGCGGTTACGATGAGCATTGGAATTCATTAATTGTAATTCAATTTTAGCGTTTAATCAGCTACTAGTTACGATTGTTGCATTGCCGACCTCTGGGAACTTAATCGTGTAATGACAGGAATTAGCCTCTAATGTGACCAAAAATAACCGAGTTTTCATGACTTTACTGATGCCCATGATTAGGGGTGGTTTTTTTCAGGAAATTAACGGTCAACTGATCTTGAATGTATAAGCGATGAGAAGCCCGAATAGCCGAAACCTAATGTGCGTGAAATTTCCCAACAGGAGCCAACACAGTGAACGGCAAGCAACACCTTGTATCAGTGGTATTCAAAACACGTCTAAGACGATTCACATACAAATTATACAATTTGTCGATACTGAAAACAACACACCACTGCACCATTATTGGTTAACTTTATCCATAGAAAAGGAAATTTAAAAAATGTTTTTATTAAATGTCGTCTGATTTCCTCGTAGCTTTCAGGACATTATCTATGGTAAAGGCCCTTGCGCACAACGGCGTGACAACCACTTCTTGTGTTTTCCACAATATTATTTCACTGACGCAATAGCGGTTACAAATTTACGTGGTCTGCAGTCAAAAGTTAGGATTCATTTCTTTTAAGCTAACTAGCCCATTCACTTATGTTGGCAAAGGTTGGCCTTCGCTCTTTCTAATCGACAACATAAACCATACGCGGCATTTAACTCAGTAGCATCCCTCCAGAACTAAAAGACTAAAATGCCGAACATCGCACTCACCATTTCAATGTAACCCGTTTACGAGCCTGCCTATTTCCCTTTTATGAGATGACAATAAAAACTCTGTTTGTTTCTGAGTTCCTGGAAAAGCGTAACTTGCAGGAATGATTATTTTATTCACTAATTTTTAGCATTTACAAGGGACGAAGCGTCAATGCAACACTTTGATCACGCACAACATTTACATGGAACGCGTGGACAACAGAAAAAACGAAATCTAAATGTAAATTAGGGCGCGCCAACCGAGTGTAGGTACCTAAATGCTTGTGATTGTTAATCTCCCACTAACGAGTTTACGAAGCTTCTTTTTTACCTTTTACTAACACACGCAATAATCCAGGTTGTTGTTACCTACTTTCTCTCAGACACCTTAGTTCGGCTGCTGTACACAATATAAACCAGGTTCAAAACAGCCCACTCTAACAGTGTGAGCGAAACATCATTTCTTGGAACTATTACCTTCACATTGAATAAAGCTCAGGAAAAAATGTTTCAGCCGAATACTGCAGTCGTTTACATCTAGTGACGTAGAAATTTACCTTTGGATTTGCATAGTAATACATTTTTCTAATCAAATGGACTTATCGCTGCGCCTAGAAACCTCAAATTCTATAGCGTTGTAGGTTTTTTCGTTCTTTCGTTACCGCTGTAATCAACATTTTCTCAACATCAGTCCATCGGTGAGAAAAAGCAAGCAACTTTTCCGGTGTATTAAACTTTCAGCGTACCGGACGTAATCGGTCGTCCACTTCACACATTTATGCGTTTTAGGTCCAACCTCTCCAGTGAATGGAATGATGCTGACTTGGTGCAAGTGGATAGCAAAAATTTAATGCTGTTTTCAAGACAAAATTGATCCAGTAACTAAACCTTGTTTCGCATACGTTCATTTGCCTGTATCTTTGCGAAAGCAGTCGAAGAATGTCTGGTGCATGTAAGTCAACGTCCAGCCATTCAGCATCGAGATGCTCGGAACCTATTGTTTCCATTTCGTTTCATGCCGCTATCTGACGATTGTTCTCCTCATAATCTGTCCAGCACCAACTACGATGCACTTGTACAAATAGAAATTTTGTAAAAGAATGTGTTAGCAGATAACAAAGCTCTGCATATAGCACTTCATTTGGTGAATTCAGTCATTGACAAACTCCAAATAGGTTTTTAGATGTACTAAGATCATAATTACCCTTTTGGGAGCAGTGAGCTTTTAGGAAGAATCATTTCATCGTCCTCGATATTTTGTGTCATTTTCGTTCGCTGATATTCCTGTACTTTGGACATTTTGGTACCGAATGAGCAACGGAATGGAAGACAGAGTTTTTTTCTCTTTAACACGACTGAACGTTTGTCACCGGAAAAAGAGAGAATGGAGACGGAAATCACTCATCGCTGACGCCAGTACCTAAAGTATTTACACGATTCAATTCTTGAAAATAACTTGAAGTGAACAAAATGCGTATATATAATGTAATTTCAGTGAACGTTTTTGCGATTTCATTTGTTGGGTGTGGTTGATACACGATGACTACAAGCTTCGCTTTTTAACGCCAGTTTAATAATTGCGCTATCTGAGGTCAGTAAATGGTAAGCTGTCTAAGCTCAATGACTTGCGAGAAAATCTGCATATTTATTTGGAGAAAAATGCAAGCCGAACTTTTGCACAAATGTGTTTTTATTTAACCACCGAAAAATGCTGATGGAAGTCACTACTCCAAACTTAGGGTTGGGTTACCACTTCGTCTTTTCCACCACAGTTATGGATTTTAGGCGTCAAGTCTATGAACGGACATTTTAAAATGTAACTATTCACTAAGAAGAGCGTGTTAGCAACATGGTCATGCAATTAACAGTGCTTCAGACTTGGTCTCCACAAGTGCAAATCTGGAAATAGTTATGTTCGCCCCTATAAAGTAAACCTAAGGATCTGTTTCCCACATAACTTCCTCAGGTTTACCAGTCAGATGGTGTACTCTGAAACACCACACTTCGCCATTTCAACTAATATTTTGGCCCATGTGAACAGATATTCAGCCTCTGCCTCTGAAAGGGTTAGTTTTGTAAATTTTCCTCCCTTCTCAGTGTGCTCAGTGGGAACTTTCGGGGAATCTTCCACTATTAGTCGAACTTTCTCACGAGCAGAACGACACAAAGCCTAACTGTGGCATATTTCAAACACTTCTGCTAAGAAGTGCAAACCCAAACAGCTCATAATAACTAACTATTGCTTCCTTTAAAACATCTGCAACCATCCTAACGCCCACTCTCATAACACGGTTTATACTATTCTTTCTAATTTTATAACCTTTTACTAAGCAGAGTTAAGATGACTTCAGAGAACCAATTCCAATCGATATTTCACTCGTTTTCCTGAGGGTAAACATTATCTCCCGTAGCTATGTTGTTCTACGTTCGATCTTTTGATGTCTTTTGTTCCATCGAGAGAGATAAAATTCTCTTTTTAATGTTTCAAAAATGTTAGGCCCAAACTAATCAGTTCGCTCAGTTTAGGCAATTTCGAATCCATCGTCAACGATCAGTTGTCTGCAGTAAATAAACTAAAATATTTTTTTTGAATTGATGTCAACATGGACTGGTGCATTACAGATGAAGTTCTCCTGCATTTTTTTGAACGAACAACATTCCATATAATAAGCTGATCGTAACTACTATCCCGGAGTGGTCTAGTTCTCAACTTGTCTTGCAACTGGCCATATGTGCAAACCAAGATTTAGACAACAACGTCAAAACGAGTTTGTTGGACATGAAATACCTTAAATAGCATCATTGTTTGCAGCACCCTTTTTCTCGGCTATATTCTGTAACAGCATCGCTGTTAATCCAGCCCCCCGAATTACCACTGCGATTGATCTTGCGTAATACCGACTCAATTGACTGAATAAATAAATCTGTTAAATGTGGTCACAAAAAAACGATATTCTCACCTCTGTCCTTTCGGATAAGAAATTAAATTGCTGTGTTGCATTTTACTGCGGTCTGTTTAAAACAGAACAACTTTAGGAGATCTGATCGTGAAAGAACAACACCCGGATCTGATATTTACCTGATCCCTTTGCTGCCACCAAACATCGTTGGGAAAATACAGTTTCAATAAACAGAATTTCAGTTTTTAAACCCCATCGCTTGCGTCAGACGAGTAGATTTTCTATCGATAGTGGAATAAACTCGAAGACTGCGGGGTTTTAGGCGACTAATTCTGAGTATTGTTGCTAGGATTTCATCAGAAATTACCTCGGTACTAAAGGAAACTAAAAATTCTACGAGGTAGATTTTTCTGCGCTACTGAAATTTAAGCTGTGAACCATTAAGAAAGTGTGAAATGGTATCAGTAACTAGGAGAAAGGCACAATAATTGATATGATGAATCCAAATGGGACTTTTTCAACTAGTTACTCGATGAATAATCGATGTAAACTTCCAGACGGTAGTGACTGAATTAATTTCACCGAAGATGGCGACGGTTTCGCTCCACTAACTTGGCTATAACCATAATACTTTAGAACGTCAATGGAACTGATCGCAAGGAAAGATTGAAGAAAATGAACTTAAGGAAGACGCTTGAATGAGCGGACATCATTGCTATGGAAGATTTTTCGTTGTACATAATGCTACTTACAAGCAGCTAGTCTTATCTTTTAAAGGTTTTCCGAAAATTTTTTTTGGAATGTTGGTAGTTAAATGTACTGATACCTGAATAGACCAACATTTCATACAAGTGGTTGTCCATTAAATAACTCCCGGCCAAGATGTACTGATTCAGTCATGCACGTTGGTTTTCGTTTCATCCACAGCGGACGAGAAATCTAATCCGGCTATCAACATCACAAAATCCTGCCGGATACTTCATTCTCCCAACAAAAATTCCGGACGGTAATGATATCCATTTTACCAATCACCTGGGAGCACGCATGCGACGTTATCTCAAACTGAACACAAACTGTTCCGCACAAAAGACCAGTCAAATGTCAGTGACAGCCACGTTGCTCAAATGAACCACTCCTATTTGGGAGCGATGAGTCATTTGTGCATGACGCACAAAATAATATTACAAGAAGTGGAAGTACTGCGTTGAAGCAAATGGAGCGAGCAGGATGACAAAAAGGCCCAGTGGGTTAGCATTTTTGAGGTACCATTTGTAAATTCAGGATTTCGAAAATAAGTCCCATATGTATGAATGGGATAGGGATTACATATTGGGAATGATAAAAGCTTGATAACAGCGTTGTCGGTAGAAGTAATGCGCAATGTTTTGACTAAGATGGGTACCATGTATCAGGGCAGGTTTTTTAAAAGTGAATGCATTTGACTGCATATTTACAAGAAGAAGATCTGTTTCAGTTCATATATCGGCAATCCAAAACATGTTTCTGAGTTTCCCGTGCG
>LUCM01009331.1:119987-138492 GCA_008360955.1 Fasciolopsis buskii
TGAGAGGGAAATCAAATCACGAAATGCGGAAGCTAATAGATCGCGCGGCACTTGTGACCTCATCCTGACATCTGGCTCTCCCTCAAGCTGAAGATTTATAAAGCCACGGTTTGTAGATTTGATTGAACCGATAAATGTATCTGACAAACGGATGTACTCACTGTTTACCAATGTGAAGCTAAAAGAAAGGATTGAGTATGTGGGAAATCGCACGGGAAACTCAGAAACATGTTTTGGATTGCCGATATATGAACTGAAACAGATCTTCTCCGTGAACCTATACAATATACGGTTGCAATTTGATCGATACAGATACCGACAAACTGATGGGATAACAATCGGAGGTCGCTCATGCCACACATTGGCGGATATTTTATGGCACACCTGGAATACAGTTCACTATCTGAACAAATAAATCAGATGACTCCATACGGGCGATCTGTTACCGATATAATATATATACATATATATATAGTATTCCACTATAGATCCTAATGATATTTCAGATTTCAAGATTTCAACCAAGCTCACGAATACGTCACAGTCACTCTAGAAATGGAATCCTCAGGTGAGCTGCCATTCCTAGATGTATTCTTGTCAAGTCATCAAAATGGCTCAACTGTAAAACAGGCCTATGGATAAGGCAACTTACTACGTTATATTTACTCGTGTGTCATTTGATGAAGCCAAATACATGAATATTTTCTTGAGTATTTTGTGATTGTTCTTCCATATTTTGACATCGCGCATAGTGGCCAAGCTAGTTCACTGTAAGCAAATTAGTTAGTCTATCACTGAATTGTTTGGCTTATTCACTTTTGAGGCCTTATTGGTCGGTAATTTTTTTTGCATGAACCCCAAAACCCATCCGTCACCCTTTACGGTAAGGAACCTTTGTGTTTTATAGGTGATTCAGTCGGTGCAAATTGTAAGCAGAAGAAAGCAGAAAACCTCGCATCTTATTTCGTGTCTATTCAATTGCACCAACTCTGAAACGCAAGAGAGTCTACCTAGTGAACTGACTAGTGACACAAGGTTCACATTGAGATTAGATATTTTAACTCGAAGGCATGAACGCAGTCAATATCCCTAGCTAGAAATGTTGCCTTTTGTATTGCAGAACAGTTATCTATAAGGCGTTAAATTACCCTCCGTAATAGCAAAAACGTTTATGCCAAAATAGACAACAAGTACAAAAATACTATTACTTGGAACATACTCGATCACAAATTGACTTTTTCTTGTAACAATTAGGGAAGCTGTAGGAATTGTCATTCGTCCAAGTCTCAGTGCAATGACAGAAATAATAGTTGGTTCCGTTCTGTGAGAGACATATATTGCCCATATATTCCCTGCAAGCCTGTTTTCCTGGTACTTGTCCTGGTGATGGACTCTGAAGATTGACAGATAAAATTAAAATTACTTCAGCTAGAATAGAACACCTGTACTCAAAATAAAGGAACCTTATGGAATGTACTGTCAAGTAAGAAAACCACTGACAAAAGACGTTTTTTATCTTTGATTACCAGATTCTCATTATCCAAGTAAATCACTTGGGTCACGGCTACGGGGTCAGGTGCAATGCTGATGAAAAGTGTACGGTATTGTTTTACACTCGTTGTATACACGGTTAATTCCCTCCAAATCATCCATTTCGTTTTAGTTTTCCAGACCCCTAATGCCTGTTCAGGACACGGTTCAGGATGCACTGATCGGTTCATCACTTTAATGCCAAATGGCATGATTCTTGGCCAACTGCGTTTACCATCCGAACGGTCAACGTACGATATGGGCACGGATTTACAAACAAGAGCTAATTAAAACCTTGGAAAATGGTTGTATTGATATTGACCATTTACAGCACTTAAGAAAGGTGAATAAGTAAAATTCTCTGGTCCAGTAAACTGTATTCTTTATTTTTCTCTAGTCTAGAAACCTCGACAGGTAAATCAGTGCATCAGTGTTGAATTGAACAGTCACGATCAGACTCAATGAGTTGATTCCATTTGAGGTTCAACTCTAATATGCCTGAATCACTATAAAACGGAAATAAACCGACAGAAAGCAACTGGTAGTGATTTCTATGCTTGCCCCTGAAGCTTACAGTAAAGATGTAGTGAAAACGAGATTCCATCGAAAATTTTATTACCTAAGCAGGGCAGTGTATAAAGCAGACCTAATTGCTGCGCTTGAAAGTCTAAGTTTGTTTGAAAAGATAACAGTGCACATAATGGAGGTCATTCTGCTCTTAGCCGTTGCGGTTCTGAAAGTGATAAGTAGATTTCCGTTCTTATGGGTCGCTGTGTCAACCCAACATCAGCTTTGAGAATAACAGCCCCGTTCAGTCACCTTTGAGCCTCCTTATTCACCCCCGGTTTGGATACTGATAAAGCTCACCATGCCTAGCGAGCAACAGCAAGTTAATGCACATAGAGCCGCCTTTTAGGCAGTAGAGTATGGCTTAATTATGACCACGGACTTAGCTTAGTCAGTTGGTATAAAAGTATTCCGCTTATCACATTAAGAGGTAAAGCTTAATTTGATCATCACCCTCACATAATCCTTAATGAATTTTAGACGCGTTTTAAGTTAGCTATCAATGAAGCTGTCTAATCAACTGGGAGTATATCTCAGAATCACCAAGTCGCCGAATTATATCCGGCTGTCCAACCTCAGGGGACTAGGCTGTCGAGAAAACCAAACTATCCTTGAAGCAATGCTCGGTGGAAATAGAAGAGATCAAAAGCACTGGTGGCCAGAGTTTTCAACTGAGTTGCAGTAAGTTGATGTCTCTTATTGCTTCTGAAACTTGTACCACCAGGGCAAAGGGTGAAGTCAAGCCATCTTGTGGTGCTGGCATAACTTCGATTCAAGTTCGCCATTAGTGCACACGTCGATTCAGCTCCCTAATTTCCCCAAGGCTTTTCGTAACTTTAGGTCCATCCAGGTAAGCTGCGATACATGGCGCACTTGAACGTTTTAGGTTTCACAATAATCCAGATCTATGCTACATACATCTATGTGTATTCAAAGATGTAGTGCACGAAACCTTAAAAAATGTTTTCTCACAGCGGCAGAAACACCGGCTTCCGGACATTTGACAGAGCAAACATTTTCTTCCACAAGTGGTAAGAACGACTAACATTTAATCGACAAAATTTGTCGATCAATTTACTGGACAAACACAAAGTCAAGATCACACAACACGGAGATGGAAATATCTAGATCATCTAACGAGATTTACACTATTTATACTAAATAATATTTCAAATGCTAGACAAAACTTCGATGAACCGAAACAGCCAAATTGTGGTTTATGTATAACTTAATTCATTTAACTAGGTAGTTTGGCAATGCCTGATAAACACTAACGAACACGTCCACCCATACACATGCACCTGTACACAGACATGGTCATATCTGTACCTAGTCAGAACTGCCATACCTCGTTACCGATGACGGTCAACAGCACTGAACTGAAGGGAGGCATGATTTCCAACATACATAAACGTTTACTGACCATACTTTTGCAATTCCTCTGGAGCAGCGTATCCTTACTTGCTTGTACGGATCTATTTTTATCGCAAGAGATGTCGGTTTAGATTTTTGAAAGTTTCACGATTAACTACCATCGACAAGGAAATATCATGTGGAATTTTGATGCGCTGTTGTATCAGGTGATTGACAGGCAGGCCATGTATCCGAAAATCAACCCGGAAGTGGCTCAGTTGCAGTCAGACTAATTAAGTTGCCCTATTCGGGATTGGTCGCTTTAATTTAGCCATATCTGTAAGTTGTTTGCATGGAGCATAGTAATAGGCCAACTTAATTATAATAGTTCACTCGTTTATAAAGGTGCTGCAGAAAAGTAGTAGGTTTAATAGCAGGTCATGAACTAAACATTGGTAAGCATATTTTTTTCATTATTATATATATGCATATATACCTTGGTATGTATACTTACAAATGTATGTATCTAAGTTTCCTCCCCTTCGCCTTTCTGAACTAATAGGATCATGATGTGGAAATTTGTAAAATCTGAGTGTTTATCCAACAGTCAGACGATAAATGGTCAGTAGATAATGTTTTCGATTTGGGACAGTCATTGAGAACAGTGGAGCGAGGCCGAGAAAGGTCTTGCTTAGAGTTTAAAAGCAAAACATTTATGGTGATATAATTTTATCATTGATATTATCCTAACCAAAATAGCCTTGGAAAGTCATGATGGATCCATCGGTGTAACTGATCGCATTCCATTCAACTCATATTCATAATTGACTGTAGACGCAGAACGTTAGCAGAAATGCAAATTGATCGTCGTCAGTGATAGCTTGCAACTCACAACCACTTCAACGTTCCCAGTAAATCACATGACTTTTGCCCATCTCGTGGTGGAGTGGTGGCTGATGTCTTTGATCCGAATATATATGCTTTATCTTAATTGGTTGGTTACTCACAAATTTTGTTATCATATGTCGATCGGCACAACAAAAACAAAAATATATTTAATGAGAATAGTACTGTCACATGCAACATAAAGTCATAAGAAATTTGATTTATGTTATAAAGAATGATCACGGTCGTTTATGAGTGTCTGGCCGCCCGAAGACTTTACATGCGGAAATCCAAAATTGCTAGATGTCTGACTGGGATTTTCGAGCGTCTTTTGTATGAATGTTCTACGGTCTAATGCTTAACTCTAAGCCCCACCTCTGTAACGTACATGAAACGGCTTCTTTCCAATTTCCAGGGGAAATGGATTCTCAAAAATGTCACAAAATTATAATTAAACCATCCCGTTAGAGATGAAACTGAGGTCCAAAGTTCAGGATCCCCCGTCGTTTAAAATGTACTAAACACTTCCACGTTGTTATAGAGGTATTCGCGAATGATTTTCTGCTATCAAGTGCTCTTTATTGTGCAACTTGCTTCAAGTATCTATCTTATTAAGCTGAAATATTTTCAAATGGAATTAACGAGCTCTTTATTGATAAGCCTTAAAGAAACAACGAGGAACTAAAAAGAAGGATGCTCCTAACAGACATCTACATCAGTATCTTTTCTGATGGAAATATCACAGCATACACTCTACACTGCCTTCCATTTGGTCTAACCGATAAGATATCCTGCTCTTCGAAGTTCCAACAAAGTTTCATATCCAACCCAAAACTTATACTCACGATCAAAGAATAAAGTGCCAGGCTCAGAAGCCTCACTTATGTATACTCATTCATCTGATCCGATTGAAATTTCGAGTGAGTAGTTTATCCAAGCGCGTCCACAAGGAACATCCAGCTTAGCCGATTACTTTTGCATACGAAATAATCAGTGCTGTCTGTTCAAACTCTCATGGGTTAATTCACTCAGTGAATACGACCAAAGCGTTCTATCCAATCTACAATGTTTAAATTCAACTTAAATTTTGGGTACCCGTAATCGTGATATTTTTGGGCATTCCGTTATGTGATCTTCTGTTAAGTACCAAATTGCGGTACCCTCAAACACACAAGCGCACTTGGCCTAACCCCACCAATACAAACTAACGCAACTAAAGAAGTGCACCCATTCATTTTCGTCCAAAATCATATTTGGATACTTTCTCATTTGCGAACTTTCCCCTGCGACGTAATAATCTGATTTCCAGTCCCAGTTGGCAATAAGAGTGTTTGTTGTGATGTATAGGTAGAATCGTGAATCAAAAAAGCGTGCCTGTTTATCGATCTGCGACATTTTTGAAATGATTCATCTCAATTAATTAACAACTGGCAACGACATGACGTTACCTCAATGCAGGCATCTTTGTGACGTTCGCATCTTGGGCCCATAAAGCCCGGACGACAAACACAATGAGGCTTATTTCTCATCAATCTCTGAAGCAGAAACCTTTCTTCTGTTAGCACCACACCCGGTTCTTCTGGCGAAATTGTGACACAACGAATCGTTCCTTGTTTTGAACAAGGGTCTCGCTTCGGTGCACCAGGTACTGGGGATCGAGGTGCGCAAACATTTTCAATACGGCAGGTACGAGAATCGGGATTCCATTTATAACCCTATTAAAAAGAGTGGACAATGACCAAGTAAATAGCAATTAGATGCAGAAGGACTTGGTAGCACCAACTTTTATTTTTTAAACAAAAGCAAACTGATGCATTAATTTAGTAATCGGAGCAAATGAATTGGCATAGTTTGCAATGATCTTCCCACGGGAAGTTTATTCTCAGCTCTGATATTTGAAGTTTAATTTGACAAATCGTTCTTTGAGCTATCCATTCGTGCTCACGTGACCTTGCTCGGGTAACTACGCCCAAATGATCAGTTTTTTGCGTTGGCTTCTCGGTTCAACAAGATGTACGTCTACAGCTAACTCCGCATTAATCCAGAAAGTTCGTCCCAGCTCAAAGGTTTGCACACGATCCTCATGAGCCTTCATCAATTCAAAACTCACGTCAGCTCTCAGAATCATTGTTTCGTATGCTGTTAAGAGGACTCACTTTGAACTATCATTGCCAATATCATCCGAAAGTGTTGACTGGCAGAACTACTATGAAATCTGCACATTTCGGCCATAGCAAACGTTCGAGCAACAAGCTGCTGGACTGGTCAAGAAAACCGAGACACTGAAGAACTTTCTCACTGCATTCTGAGAGGGAGAATGGAGTAGCAACTAAAATGTTGACTAGAACGAATAAGGATTCACAGAGGGATCATTATCGAGAAGGTTGGGAACATCCGCAAGGAGTGTTCCATGTGTCCGAAGACCCAGAATCCATTGCAAAAATGGAATCTTTCAGGGCGAGTTAGGCTGGTTACTGCTTCGTAAGACCAGGATTAGGTCATGTCCAGAGTGCAGTGCTGATCTCAATTCGGTCGAGAAAATTTGGTGGTTTGTGCCACGCACGACAGGTAAAGGTGCAGACTATAGGCCTTGGCAAATACTCATGGTTTTCGTAAACCGAGAATGGGACTTAACTCGGTGAATTGTGATTCAGGCCTTAAAAGAACCATTTCGGTTGACGGATCTCGGAACAAAAGGGTGCAGTCGTTTCGATTCTAATTTATTTTGTGCGACCGTGTCTAATGCACCCATGTGTTCTGGTTTCGACTGCTAAATCGCAGCACTGAATAATCGTAACGGGAAAATAAAAGATCACGGGCTGGAAGAACTATAGAAAAGTAGATGTATTTTAAGTGCACAAACATCAGTGATTGGTACAATTAATGATGCTATGCAACTTAAAACGTCGTTTCTTCCGGAAACAAAATATACTTACTTTGTGCATCAACGGCAACGCCGACCAGCCTTGAGCGAACGAGTGTTTGTGTAATCTAGTGCATCAATATGATGGTCCTGCTAACATGCAGTAAGTAAAGGTCTTAAATGACCCAGTAACAAGATGACTTTGAGGCAATAAAACGAAATCAGATCTAACAAATATGAAGTCTCTAGCGCTGCTTAGTTTTATGGGTCACATGCAGGAAGTCTTACTGGGTTGAGTCTTTTACCACTGCATTGTTAGTGAATTGAATATAGTGAGGAGTGGGGATGCGATGTCCAAATTAGTTTACCTTTGAAAATTGCTAAAATTTCGGACTGCAACGGTAGCGTCAATGTCAAAAGTCACCCGAATTTTAAAGCCAAGTTAGCTGAAAACTGTTAGTGATACGTAAAACCGTTTCCGTCCTCAACTGAGCAATTTCTGTCAGATTTCTGCCGTTATTTGCACTTACTTGCAAAGCTTTCTCTCCAGTCAAAACTACACCAGTTGCCAAAATCTTTCAAGACCTATCAGGCATCGGTTTGTTATCTCTGTTGTTCTATTCTGATTGAACCGTCAAAATGCGGCGCAGTACACCACCATCTGTTCAGTCTGCACTTCTCTCTATCCCGTTTTATATATTCATTGATGCATTGATACAGCGCACACGAAGACTGTTTTCGAGTTTATTGCAGGACATCGAAAAGCTCATCATAGAAACTATGTTCGTCCTCAGTCGTTAGTTTGTCATGAAATTTAGAATAAAGTTAAGCTCATGCTGAGAGAGTCCTTATCTATCTGACAAACATGAACGACAGCTGCTTTCACAGATTTTTGACGTGAATCTTCAGTCGCATTTGGAGTAGTTCAGATTTTTCTCCCGGTAAAATAATATTCACCATCTTATTTATTTGTTGATTATGGTTATTCGGAGGCATAGGTCGCGAAAACGCTCCGGCTGCAGTGCAGATGGTAACCATGCTTTTGTAGAGGTAATAACTAAAACAACCGCCATTTCGGTGCTCCATCTGTTGACTTATCTATGATTCTGATTGTTAGCATGTAGTCTTGAATTATATGCTGGTCCGCAAACTATAGATTGGCCGAACATATTTTGAAATGTCATCCATCAAGTCCAAAACACTTACCAGGTATCTGTGCAAATAATCTCCGACAGTCGTTATTTCAGTCAGGAAGCTTTGGCACTACAAGATGAAACAAAGTACCATCTCGCGGTTTGCATACCAATGTTTTTCCAATCCTCCTTTACTGTACTTCTGTTATTTTTCCAGGTTTGCTAAAAAACATGTTTCATACCACTAAGTGAATTGTCCCTGAATCTATACGATCAGCAGTTGAGATAATGTGAGAAATTTGCTCAAAATTCTTTCAGATCCCATGCATCCTCTGCACAGTGATCTTTCAAAGTGTTGCTCTCATACTTCTACAGGATCCGTTTTTCATTCCATAGCCCTCAGAATCAATATCTATAGAAACTCAACTGTCACATATTTAGCATGCATTTTGACAAACCGTGACCGTGTTTCAGCCGAAGCCCTGAGCACTCTATCATAACCTGATCAAATCATTCCTCTATGAGTTTTCATTTCATTTTTACAAGAGGATGATTGGAACTTTTTCTTATTTTGCCCCATGTTTTTGATTGCAGTAAGACATTATTTTTGTACCCAAAGTCTATACCACAGAATGCAGTACCGAAGACCTTTTAAAACTTTCTCCATGACCTCATCAATGACAAACTTAATCAAGAATGAGTAGATAAGGCATGTATATCGAACAAAGTTGATCGTTTCAAATCAACGTGGGAGTTCATCGCACACCGTTACGCTACCATAGTTATATGATTATACTGCTCACAATACGGCCAAAAACATCTTTGGCACACCAGTCTGATGAAAATTAATGAACAACATTGCTAGATCGACTAAATCGAGAAAATCTACGATTGTAGGGCGGTGGCGCTTTTCGAATAACTGCCATATGATTAAACTCCAGCACAAGCAACCTCGAACTGAGCGATGCACAGCTTGGTGCTGATGAAATTTAACCCTTTGGATCGGCGATAGGCGGTTCAGCATTATCGGAATTAAACGATGATTGCTGCAGTCATTACGTGTGACCTAGCTGCGATACGGTCGATATGAATCAGACAAACTCCGAAGTTAGAGTTTCTTGCCGCTGTGCGACGCGAACTGTGCTAAAACGGAATAACTGATTTTCCGCACAAAACTAGAGCACTTTATTTCTATTATATGCATTTTCAGCATGTATGGCGCAACGGACACTTAAGCAAGCTTCTGAAAAAATAAGTTTTCTAACGTGAGAATTAAAATCGGTCGCTGCCACTACAATAGCAAAATACCCGGCTTTTGTAAACAAAAGAGACGATTTCGTCGAAGGACTGGTCTTTCTGCATGTTATCACTATAATCTGTTGAAGTATATGCTCAAAAGACCATAAATCTACACTTAACACAGCTGGAATTTCGTGATCCATGGTATCCGGAACTTCTGGCGGCGCGGAACCACCATTAAAGGAAATCGACCACCCGATTCCTAAAGTTGAGTTTCAGTGATGCAGCAGATATTGGCAACCCACAAATTCATTTTGAGTACTAAATACGTCTGTTGACCAGCGTGTGTGACAGCACGAATAATGATAGAGCCAAGATTTAGAAGCCGACGAGTCTTGCGGAAATACATATCAAAGATTTAAACCACTTACGACATTGATAATGAGCTATTGCAAGTGTCGGACATGTTACCAGTGGGTTGTTAAAGCCAAACATCGGGGCAAAGAGAGGGGGTTGGGAACAAGGGAGCAAAAACAAATAAAAAAGGAACTCTGAGGTGTAGGACACTGAGCCCTAACCGCCCCGGCCGATGAAACAGGCAGCACTGTCCTGATCAGCTTGTAGAATTGTAACGTGTAGGAAGTTGGGGGCCGATGTTGCCATGGTGTCCACCCGCTGCGCAGACGAAGCATTGGGTTTCTGAATAAAAGCCTGTGGTTCTAACAAGCTTTTGTCGTCAAGGTAGCCGGGTCTGTCTAAGTGGAAGTTCATCTGCTTGGATTAATTATCCTCCTACTCACTTTTCCGATGGAGTTGGCTCAGGCCAACTCCCAGTTCCGAAGACCAGAGGGCGACTTCTTCAGGTCTTCACCTTCCAGGCGTGGTCGCATCTTCGGGCTAGGGAAAACCTTATATGTGGTACATTCAGTCAAGGGGTAAGCAGTTCGTCACACCACATCAAGGTACAGCAATTGAGTACGATGCAATTTATTGAAGACGAGTTTTCTGGGATGTGGAAACTGTGAATTTGTTTATACTAGTACTTTTCACGATTTCAGATAAAAATCAAGATTTCTGATGAACATTTACATTTTTGAGTCGATTGATTTGTCTCACTGTGATCAAACTGGGGTTCTTTCACCAGGTACGAAAGTGCAAATAAAAGTATTGTAGCGAAGGTCGGAGTACTTTATTCGTCACTCGTACAATCCAAAGTTAGGTAACGAATTTTTTCGTGCTGCACTTCTTTGCTCTGTTCTTGGCTAGCTACACTTGTCACTCTTCCCACATTCCAATACTCGATGTACACAGATAGTTTTGTAACTCATTGTATATCACTGTTTATGTTCCATTCTTGTAAAACTGTGCATCGGTGGACACTTCCACAATATGGAAACTCACGTTGTTGACGACGAAAATCGCTTGGAGGAACAACAATGAAACTAGTACGGTTATGTTAAGTCTCACTCATTAGCTAGTTACAATAAACTGTATAAATCAAAGAATGGGACTGTGAGACTGGGTATTTTGATTTTCGGTGATAACGAGAAAGGCGTGTGCTCCCCTTCGGACCACCCAGTTTATTGTAATTTACTGGTAGGTTTAGTTTCGATTGTCTTCCCGATCTGTTTACACATATGAAAATTCCTCAGTTAGCAGCACGATGAAAACCAGGATAACTTTTAAAGTCGGTATTGTGCATACAAGTGGAATGCGTTTTACGCATTCGAAAATGCAACTGTGTTTTAGATGACTTAACTGCGTTAATGTCAGTCCTTTTTCTTTGAATGGAGGATGTGAGCTAAGTGGAGAAGTTCTGTTAACTGAGCGGTTGTTTCACCAGATTGTCATATATCTTATGTAGTTTCTTCACCTATACAAGAAGCTCGATTGGCGTTTATCAATTTGAGGCGTATCTAGCGTCGATCCGACACGTGCGCTCATAGAGCGAAGGTCGAATTTTTGACTGCACCAGTAGACTTACTGCCGATATAGCACTCATAAACTGCCGTTACGGATAGCTGACGCTCGAAGATTGTGTGTGTGACCACCTCTGTTTTCGTGATATTCGTAGAACAAGGTGGACGAATTTTCACGATAACTCAGAAGTGAGATGTCGTGTATTTGTTCCCACTGATTGGTAGTCACAAAAGCTAATAAAGTTGAATAGGCTGAGGTGATTGGGACATGCGCTTTGCGTACGGTCAAGGTGGACATTGCGATTTGGCGGAAGCATGTAAAATCCTTACCCCGTGGGCAGTCCCAATTGGGTCGAATATGATTTTTAGTTGGGAGTCCAGAAATCCATCCATTACTTAGTTCGAGATCAATGGCTACTTAATTTAAAGCCGCAGTCAATGAAGTTCAAGTACTTGAAAAAAACTGCTTCCGCATAGCCTTTCAGACTGGGTTTTACTTTTGTCACAATTTGCTGCTGCCCGACAACAACGGAACTAAGACGAACTCGTGACATTCTGCCCATGTTCATTCTTCACAACCTTATAAAAATAACCAGACGAATAAAATGCCGATGAAGTTCTGGGCTCAGTTCACATCTGGGAAAATATTTATTGCCTCGCTTACTCAACATAGCATTCAAAAAATGCAAGCCCATCCTTCTAAGTTTTGGATTTAAATCGCACCAGTTTGATTCTGGTTCTTAAATCATGCTTGCTATTTGATGCTAGTGTGAACAAATGTAGCAAACCAAGAACCATGGTTTACGCGACCGATGGGTTTTAACCATGGCCATTACAAACTCGGTGCAAATTTTTACAAGAACGTCGGAAGACACATGTCTACGTATGAAATGATTTTATTTGCACGTAATTGGTGGATTCAGTGGATCTCCATTTTTAATTTTCATTAGGCCTACTGTGAATTGGATGTTGAACAAGAATCCCGTCGGTTCAATAAAAAATCTCAACCTCGGCGTTCAATAAGAGTCACTTGCATTAGTTGCACAAAAAATAATTCGTTAATCAAAAGGTGCACAATCTAAACAATCACAGAAACTGACACGTGACACCTCACAATATTCTCCAACAACTCACTATAGAAAACATAGTAGTGTTTGTCAGCATATTAGCAATCAATCAAAATAAAACCAGAGATGGGATTTTATGCTATCACACAAAAAAACTGGATTGTGCCTAAAAGAAAACTTACTGGAGCACAAAGACATTCGTATTCCATTTCAAAAATTCCTTTCCCCGATTTTAAACAATTGTCTTGGCTGAATGCGTACAACTCGTTCGAACTGGACTCGGTCGGTAAGGTATGCTGGATCTGCGAACACACACTTCGACGTATTGAACATGGATTCGGGCAGAACGGATGGGCTTTCAGTTCCGAATTGTTTTTAAAACGTTGTTGCATTAACGGTAAACTTACTCGGCAGAACCAGTATAAAAAGAGCCCTGAAAGTAATAAAGTACGATAGTTGGAAACTGATACTTATTATCTGATGAACTGAAAAACCAGTTTACTGAATGAAGTGGAAGATCAACGATTACTTAGTCCCGTAATTGTTTTCTATTTTTCTAAGCATTATAAAAATTTTACGGATATCTAGGCGCGATCACTGTTACAAGTGATAAGCACGAATGTATTATTTTACGAGTTTGTAATACCAAAATCATGGTATTGCATCTTCGATGCAAACATTTGGGGGAAGAAGGCGAAAGTGAGGGGGCAACGATAGCCGCATCATACGTCGTGATTTACGGGCACAAGTTCGATATGAAGTTAACCCAGTCACCTAATCACAGTTCTATACGACATCTTCGTAGAGCTACATTTGCCTCAATAAAAATTGATAGGCCGTTATATTGTCGATCAAGTTGAATCCGTCAACTGTATCCTTTATTAGATGAAGCCAGTAGATATTTCTTGATCGCCAATGAGCAACTAACGGATTAGCTTGTCTTCTAATGTTATGTAAATTAGATGTATTTCCGTATCACCCCGTAAATAACTTTTTGTGGTGACGTCCTTAAGCAACCATAGAAGTGTTCCTTATTAGTTACGTTTTCTCAACAAATTACTTTCATCATCATTTTCCTACTTCAGACTTCTGGTTAGTAAAATATTAGCAGATTATACCTTCATATTATTCTTTGCAACACTAATTGTGCTTCAATTGACCTCGGATCTTGAAGCTTGTAGAATTCAAGTAAGTTGCGATTGAAAAGATAACTAACCATGCACAACATTGAGTTGATTCTGATTGGTGCTTCACTTCACCAGCTAACAGGAGGGAAAATACTGAGAAATAGTAGGAGTCGGGCTGCAAAACAGTAAGTTCAGTAACTATCTAGAACAAATAATAAACACTTCCTCAGGCTCCCAGCCAAGTTCCGATATAAATACCCAATAAACAAAAATTAACAATCAGACAAAGGAGAAATTATATGTTCACTTCTTGCAGTTCACTCAGCAGCACAACGTCGTTCACACATTCGCAGTCAGACGGATCATACACAAACACAACCACAAAAATATACGGCTATTTCCATAACCATGGGCACAATAAAGCAAAAACGAACAGCAAAAAGGCAGTAACAATGATGAAAACCACGTGCTTTTGTAAACTTAAATCAAAAGTTCCCACAAGAGCAGATTCGGGTTTGATTATTCCCATGGACAGATTGGATGAATAAAGTGAATTCAATTCACAAACTCCAATGAGAGGAAGCACCACAAAATTGCACAAACAGCTGAGTCGAACGGCACTTTCAAATCAAGAAAGACTTTGATCATGGATCTACGCAGCATGCGCCTATACTCTAATATCAGCTTACACCTGAAAATCCCCATCAACCTCGACCAGGACAGAAATCGATCTCGTTCTCACACTTGCTTGTTTCCCAAACACTGGTTAGTCGGTGCCGGATAACATAGCGGGCGGCATGGTTGTGACGTTTTCCAAGCTAATTTCTCATGAGAACAATTCACCTTACTTGGAAATCGGCACAAACAAATTTACACCAGCCCTTAGGAATCGCTTCCCTTGCCTTCCACAGATTTATCCCAGGAATTTCGTCATCTCCGATGTTGACATTTTACAAACGTTCTTGAACAAGGATGAAGATGGTTCATTTGGTCTAGTTGCCTTGTTCCATTTCGGCTAACTTATCTATCTGACCAAATCCATTTCCGATGGAGGGCTGGTATCTGCCTGCAATGGTTCACTTACAGGCATAATTGGAGTGTCGAATTTGGCCGAGATTGGTCTTTTCAACGCCCCGTCCGACGGTCCTGAGAATGAATCAGTGTGCCGTCGGATTCTTTGATCGTGTCAATTACTCTCAGCTGATGTGTACCAATATTCCTAACTACTCGGTAACAGTTGCGATTATTTCGAATAGCCGCAGCCTTGTCCATTTCCGAACATTTCCGTATCCACCACTGGCCATGATCATCTCACAAGTTATTGTCTGCTGAATTCTGAGTAAACTGCAGTTCTCATTAAAAGTTGCATCAGCGTTCATCCAACAGAACAGTTGATTTCTTTGATATTCTTGGTCCTTTAGTTTTATTTGGTACGGATTTTTGGGTAGCTTTGCTGCTAATTCCGTGGGTCCTATGATTTTCTTTATTTGCTTTTCTGAATTAAGTGCCACTGGCGGTTCCGAATGAAAATGAAGTCGACGATTTTCTCGTCGTCAATGAAAGGGTTAGACTGAGTCAATCTTTTTGCACATCGCAAATAAATGACAGGACTGCAAATTCTTAAGACTGAATTCATTTAAATTTTGCTAATCAAGGAAGAAACGATCTATTTTGCACTGTTTTGACCCATATATATATATATATAACATTGATATTCGAGAAGTACTTCAAAAAATATTTGTTTGTCTAGTATCTATCGTTCTCGGTATTTTCCCGGTTTCACACGAGACCGAGGATCATCTAAAGGTAAGCAATTATTTGTGTGAATCGATAAAATGAATTAAACTATGTGGGAACATATTTCATAAAACTTCACAGGGAGAAAATTTACTGTTTGGTGAAAACGAAAACTTCTACTCGTAGACGGTTGTTGTTAAAACTATATAAATCGCACGTTTAACAAAAATAAACAAACAGAAACCTCCTTCGAAAGACGAACCCACCAAACCAGTTATTTTTTGACATATCCCAAGTGATGTACGTTTTCGCAATGCGCTTTCCATCATAAATTTCCAAGAAAGGTTTGTGGTCGCACACTAGTATTCCGCCAACGGTGGTTAACTGAGAAGGATTTTTGACACAGGTTTCGAAAAATTTCCGATATTTTTTCTGACGACCCACATCGTATTGACCGAGCCCTTGTTTCAAAGGTTGGGAAACGATTGCAAAATTGATTGGTTCATACGTCGAATTGATAACCTTATCCTCGGTGGCTTTAAGTGGACATAATCGAATTTTAGATGGATTAGTCTTAAAGAGAGATATCTCGGTTTCGTTAAAATGACAGTACGATTGAATTATCGCCATTCTGCATTCTGTTCGCTTATGTTCTTCAGTATTCTTCACTTGGCATGTTTCGTTTTGAATAAAGACAGTTCCAATTTGCCCCCCAATGTAGTCTGGAGGGAAACCATACACATATGGGTATTCTTCAAATACATGGACCGGCTTCCTGTCTGAATCCAATTTAGCTTCCACCTGAATAGCTGCCTCGGCATTCTCATTTTCAGTTGCTGTTTCGTCTCCAGTTTCCGCTGGAGTTTCTACTGCACTTGTAGTTGAGGATTCTTCGTCATTTCCACTCGGAGATTGGTTTCCAGTTTCCGGAAGAGTTCTGTTTGCACTTTCAGTTTCAGTTTCAGCTACTGCATCCGGTGTGTCAAACAGAACAAGCATTAGTCCAACCAAAGAATAGGCTAGCATGAGGGCGGGAATTTTATACTAGAAGTAAAAATGATGATATACATTATACAATCATTAGCCATTTTAACTCAGTGGGGACTGAATAAATGAGCAAATATCTATTGAAACAACTTTCGTACACTCGATCTAATACTATGAGCCGTTTAACATTTTACTTCAGCGGCATCCTCAGTAGACCGAAAAATAAGACATTCTCATTAGAGGTTTCCAGTTCGGCAGCACTATTTTACTTTAAATTATTCCGATTAATCTGAGCCAAATCAATAAATACGGAGAAAAAGCTTTCATCAACCATTGATTGCTTAGAAAACTGTATGCTCTCCAAGATAATTCACTTCCCCTTTCCCGAGAGTTTCTTTTGCCCTCGGACTACTTAACGCTGGTTTTGTTTGACAACTGGAAACATGAAATAATTACTGTTATTTGGGAGCGACGAAAATTCGAGAAAAATTTGAATCATCTAGTTATTTTTATTGTATGATGGTGCAACAAAATCTTGTTCAGAATCTTGTGGTGTTATGCACAGCATTTTGCGCCTGAAATATCAGAAAGCATACTTTGACAATTGGAAGTCAACCGGCTAAGTCCAAGATGGTCCAGTGGCAGGGCATCTGGTTAAACAAGTTCGATCTTGTTGGCTCAATAAATACCACTGAATGCATCCCCGGACCAAAATCTCCCAGGAAACTAACCAATCAAAAGCATACATTATTTTTCTAAAGAACACTGACACCGATTTTTCTGGTATGGACGACTACATCTGAAAGACATTTTGGCTTTTGCAGCTGTATTTGTTTTGCGTTTGTTGAAAGAGACAAGTGTAAGCCGAAGCAAACAGGGTCTCGATCATTGGCGAAACTGACCTTTTCAGATGTTGGGTTATTTGTTACATCAAAGAAGTGACCTTACCGATGCTATTTTATCGTTCCTAGGAGCTTTAAAATGAAAAGAAGCAAGACTTCATCGGATAAGATTCATTGATCACAGTTTGGGCCTGTCGTCCCAGCGTAATTCCATAAAAATTGTACCATGGATGAAGTCGAGAAAATCGAAAGCTCTCACAGTCACCGAAGAAAGGCGTCTAACCGTCAGTTCAACATCAGAGGCCAAGTGTACAGTAGGTCAGCTGTCCACGAAAGAATTTGGAGGTCATTTTGGTCTTGCATCCTGCCGTCCAATAAACGGGGAACGATTGTTCGTCCTGGGTTTAAACCATCGATTGTTTCTTGGTGATACAACCTTAGGATGCTCTAATCGCTAATGCGTCACATGTTGTTCATCCTCGTCGCGTCAGCAGTCAGCTGCAAATGACGAGTCTGTTTACAAGATTGCCGGTTGTGGTGGAGAACTACCGTGGATTCCGCTCACGTGTTGGTCTCCACCAAGTTGTTCATTTGATTTGGTGGGCACTCAAAACGCGTCATCGGTCTGATTATGATAATCCATCTGATCCGACGTGCTTATCAATCCTGCGAAGCACGCTGGCTAGAAAGAATGAATTCCCCACACACGTAATAACATCACCGAGTAGTGATCACCCGACAAGAATGTCCTGCATTCTGCTGGCTTAGTGAGTTATGGCCTGGTGCGTCGCGTTCTGACACCCCGGATTCGCGATCAGTTTATGCACAATGGTTAGTCCGTCCTGGATAGAAGCGAGCATAATGAAGCACGGTTCAGCACAAGACGTGGACTGAAGTCAGGTTTAATTTCGGATCGTGAAATCTGGTGGTCTCAACGAAATTTAGAGAGAGAACATGCTGCCATTGTGGGAAATTTAGACAAGCTATTTTACCGGTAGAAAAGAATATTTTCCAGTCGGAAGCTAGATGGCTCATGTCATCCCCCACGCAGTTGGCATTGGACCGTTTTCAACTTGTTCCACTTGTTGAACCGGAGCGTCGCAAAACAATTCAAGCTTACAATGATGAAAATCGTCCAGCTCGTACAACTTTATCGCAGATTCCACGGTTCAACATGAAGGAGTGGAGCCGGTAAGCGAACTTCAAGTTTCGTTTTCGAATATCTGGTATTTTGAGAAAAACTTGCGTTTTTAGGT
>LUCM01009331.1:138661-224098 GCA_008360955.1 Fasciolopsis buskii
GGAATAAAATGTTGTCTCCAGTTTGAAATAGGGCTCGCTCAGTAACGATATTGACGATTTGTTCATTAGCCTAATCGTCAAAGCACTCGACCTACCAGCGTCTGTCATTCTTCGCAGATTGTGAAACACGCTTGATGAACAATCTGATCAGAACCAATCTGGGCTTTGCAATGATCGTGGGTGTGTTGACTACAATTTCACTATCCGACAGCTGTTTGAGCACGGATTTGCTTCCAAACATTCGTGCGCCATTCGACTCCGTTGATATGTCAGCACTGTGGCACGGTTCGCTGAGCAATGGATCACCAGAACAGCATGTGTTTTTCTTCAAATAATTGTACCATCATAGCTCGCGTGGGCCACCCTTTACTATCCCCAGTGGATTGCAACAACACATTCCTATATTCCTATCTTTTTCCAACCCTGACAAACAGAATATTCTACGGAACACTGTCTCTGGTCTATTGACTGTTGGCCTGATCCTGTTCCAGGGAAAAGATTTTGATTAGGCCAGTGGTTTTGCCCTACTGAGCGACAATACACAAGCAATTCATGATATGCACTGCAGACACAATTGAACATGAACTAAGGTGATGTAATAAGAGAAAAACAAACGTTTCTGCAGAATGGGTATCCTGAATTTTTCGTCTACAAATGTAGGAAAACATTCGGAATAAACGCACTCTCCAAACGATTGAGAGGAAGGCCATATTCCTAATCGTGTTTTTCATAGTAGATACCGTAGTGACATGTCAAGTACACGGCCTTAACTGGCAATCAGAAATAAGTATTTTGCTAATTAACCACGTATTTTGTCCACATCTCGAGCAGTCCCGCTTTTACGGACTACGGACGATCTACCTCTATGTTTCAACCTCGTGCTGTTTGCACCAGTTCATTTGCATCTCTAAGGCAAGCAATGTAGGTTGGACCGTAAGAAGGTTGTCTGAATGCATAAGAAAAACCATAGAGGTGGCTGAACAAAAGAGCACTAAAGCAAAGACAAATGGTAATCACCATGAACTTAATGGGATCGGATAATCGAATCAATACAAATGAAGCGTTTCGTCCCGTCTACATCGTCAGAGGAAGACTAACGAAGAATGGATAAAGTCACATCTTGTCTACGGTCGAAGCGATAGCGATCCAACCGAAAAGTTCATCGCTATTGGCCTAGAAATAACACTTCAGTTCTCTCAACCTGATTTAGCCATCGGCGCAAAATAGGGTTACGCAACCACTTACCTAATGAATCCGATAGGACAATTATCAACTCACTTTATCTGAATATATGGTGTCCATGTGGACTCATCAGTCCGTAATCCAACTACTTGTTGTTACTAATATTTTTGATCATCTTATTCCAATACCTACAAAACGTGTTGCATTTAGCCAGTTGCGAAGCCCTGAAAACGAGCTTGCTCTCTAGCGTGTTTTCTAATGCCACAATTGATAGTGTTCTCTACGGTTGCGAGTTTTGCCCTCTTCACATTGAGTGCCTGACGATTTTCTGTTTTCAGTAACCGATTTCTCCGAAGCTGCTTGAGCCCAGTGGGAATATTGTGTGATCAGTGACCATTTTGGGTCGTCCAGTGTTCGGTGCGGGCATTCGCCCTCTTTTTCTCTTTCAGTGCACTAAGCAATCTGTGCGTAAACTCGCTCCTGGCTCACCTTTTCTTGGTATTTTTTGCACATGCTTTACAAGACTGGAGAAGACGACACGGTAGTCAGGCTATAAATAGCCGCTTATTTACTCTCCCAAGTTTAGATCCAGGTCAATTAAGGAAACATGAAATGGAGGATTGAACATTCCAAAGTGGGCCTATTTGTTCAACATAGCATTTTCACCATTTAAGTAATTAAAGAGAGGCACGTCTACATGGACGCACCTCGTCACTCTTTTGTGTAAGCATTTGTGTGGCTTTGCGTGGTTTTAAATGATTCCGGAACACTCTGGCATCACTCACGGCCACTATGAGCTGTTGAAAAGTATTGCAAAATCAAATCAGTATTTCGGAAAAGTTCAGTTACAGTAAGCTCAATGACTTTGTCAGATTTTATTAATGTTTTAGTTGCTTTGAAAATTAGTTTGATTATGCGAGATAAAATGATTACATTTTAATACTTAACAAGAACTGGAATCCGAATTTAGTTTGACATTCAGGCCAATTATTCAGCAGAAACAGCCCAAGGTGACTATATGGCTTTTACGCCTAAAATCGGACGACATTTATACATATATCTGTGAAAAGTGTTATACTTCCCTTATTCATCATTCAACAAGTGTGCATTTCTGGGAAATGCCGTTGACATGCAAAGTGTCAATTGGTTACTTTGAACGTTATTGGGACGGTGCGAACTAGACAGTATGATGTTCAGTTCTCAAACCCTCATCCTCAATGTCACTCCACCAAAAATTTCTTATGAAACAGTCGAAAAATTCCCATGCTGTGGTACGTGGCTTTCTCCGATTTCCGGGGGTTGAAGAAAGCTATATCATACAAAATTCGTGCCAAACATAGTTAAGAGGATTTAGGGAAAAGCTCGTTCATTCACACTTGTACAATCCGATTTCAAATGTAGTCCAGCCAATGATAAAATTCACTATTATTGACCTCCTATCAGGAGTGATATGACTGACAAATAAGCCTATGTATCTATTTATTCATGAATGGATGCTGATTTTGTACGATGGATCATTTCGCAGTTACATTATTCCTCTAGTAACAGAAAGGCCCGATATTGGTTAGCATATNTCGTGCCAATAAACTGACCCACTTGAAGCCACACTAATATGAACAGAGAAATTCAGAAAACCGCGATGGATTTCAGTACAGTTTAAGATGTACACCGAAAAATGTTACAAAAAATTGATCCATTTCGGAGACAAAGATAAAGGCAACATTTGACGAAAGATAAACTCCAACGAAAACCAATTATCTCAATGAACTCGGGTTCGACAGTTCGCGTACGGAGATGGGATTATTGAAATGAATTCCATTCACAACCTCCAATGAGAGGAAGCACCACAAAATTGCACAAACAGCTGAGTCGAACGGCACTTTCAAATCAAGAAAGACTTTGATCATGGATCTACGCAGCATGCGCCTATACTCTAATATCAGCTTACACCTGAAAATCCCCATCAACCTCGACCAGGACAGAAATCGATCTCGTTCTCACACTTGCTTGTTTCCCAAACACTGGTTAGTCGGTGCCGGATAACATAGCGGGCGGCATGGTTGTGACGTTTTCCAAGCTAATTTCTCATGAGAAAAATTCACCTTACTTGGAAATCGGCACAAACAAATTTACACCAGCCCTTAGGAATCGCTTCCCTTGCCTTCCACAGATTTATCCCAGGAATTTCGTCATCTCCGATGTTGACATTTTACAAACGTTCTTGAACAAGAATGAAGATGGTTCATTTGGTCTAGTTGCCTTGTTCCATTTCGGATAACTTATCTATCTGACCAAATCCATTTCCGATGGAGGGCTGGTATCTGCCTGCAATGGTTCACTTACAGGCATAATTGGAGTGTCGAATTTGGCCGAGATTGGTCTTTTCAACGCCCCGTCCGACGGTCCTGAGAATGAATCAGTGTGCCGTCGGATTCTTTGATCGTGTCAATTACTCTCAGCTGATGTGTACCAATATTCCTAACTACTCGGTAACAGTTGCGATTATTTCGAATAGCCGCAGCCTTGTCCATTTCCGAACATTTCCGTATCCACCACTGGCCATGATCATCTCACAAGTTATTGTCTGCTGAATGTTCATTTTACTACAGGCGAAGTCGAATTCGCGAGCATCTTACCGGTCAAATGTTGCTTAGGATATTCATCGCTTCCCGCGATTTGTTGGTAAGCAGTCCTTAGCTGCGTGGTTGTTGACTAAGGCGCTGCTTTAAACCTTTTCCCGCATCGAGATTCCCAAATGTGATGTTTGTCGGCGATTACAGTGCAGAATCAGTTGTGCAAGATGTGTAGTTTTCATGCTGCGCAAACGTGGTCGAGTGGATCTTGTTTGTCGGTTCAGTTGGCTGGGACGGAAACTCGATCCTCGATGGCAACCGCTGGCTAATTTGGTTGAATGGGATATTTTCCACTGGATTCATTCTAATTTCCTTACAATCCTTTGGACTTGTTGAATTATCAAGAAAGATTTCGAGGTTTGTTGTCACCCTGCATTCCACATCTTCCGCACGGTTTTTTTGTTTCTCTTCTCTGTTTGTTCAAGGCAACACCTAAGATGCTGCATTCTCGACATTTCGACATCAATCTGGAGTCAAAACCAGCCCTTAATTGATTGTTTTCATTCACAGAATGAACAACTTTTGCATTATGTTTACCATCGTTCAGCGTTAAACAGCAAGGCAAGCCTCACTGACCGATGCCTTTACCCCACGGTTATATTATTTTATAAAATGTGTAAATACCCAGGGTGAATAGGGAATGAACCTACACTAACGGAAAAAGATTATAATGCCATAGTAGCTGGCACACGGAACACAGTCTAACTGTACAAACGCACCTCCTCAGTTATCCTGACTTGGTAGAAAATGATAACAGTATCACCACTGTTCGCTGTTTTCTGCCATATCCTTCAGTGTCGCCAGCCAACTAGTTGATGGGTCTTTCGGACCCCAATCACGAAGACGTGAGACATCTAATTTACCTAAGCTCATTGTACGTTTTCCCACTCCACGTCATCTGCGGATCTCTACGTGGCTTCTTCCACTCCATGGGAGGAACAACGTTCACATCCCTAATTAATCCGTGAAGATGACAGATTTTAACGAGGTCTAAAGCTTTATTGTGTTTTAAAAACCCACTTGATCTCGGCGTAAGGCAGTACATATTCTAAGGGATATCACCTCAAACAGCACCTTATCTTTTGGCATGTGTCCTCCGGTACTTGGAAAGAAATGAAAATCTTGATTGACAGTGAAATAAATTATTCACCGGAGCCCTACGGATTGTTTGATTTTGCGATGACTTTTTATTAGCTGATCAAAATATATAAGAGGCAACAAACGTGAAAGATAACTGATACCTGTAAAGCCATTAAATCTTACTTAAAGAACATATTTGAAGTATACACAAAATTTTTACTTAATCTAAAATATCAATTGGTTTTCGCAAAGCAGGAGGGTAAGGTGAAAATAGTGTGCACTTACTCGTGAATAGTCTAACTCATTCAGACGATTAATGAACGGGCTGTGTAACACACCCAAATACTTGATTCCTGAAATCAGATTTTGCATGCCTTGAAGTGCCATTTCAAAATATTGACCTGAACACCACGTGACAATCGATTTTGTCTCATTTCATCAGTGTGGCTGGATGGTGGTTCGACGAAAGTCATAGTCCGTCTGCTGTTAGGACACTGTCATCTGTCGTTAGAATTTGGGTAAATGAGAAATCAGATATTCGTTAAAAATTGACGACAGCTGTCGAGTTCGACGGCTGTTTGGAGAAGCCAATAAAAGTAAACCGGGCGAGACAAATAAAGCGAAAGAGATTGGCGAACTTAAAAGGGTACCCACCGGTTTCGATTAGAGCTTCAAATCAGTAAATAGAGCTTATTTTCGGGAAGAACATAGCTAATAATGCAATGTTCCCAAACTACAAAATGTATGACGTGGAGAGGTGTTTCAATCGTTAGTTACGGTGTTTTGTCCTCTGTGGTTTGCTGAGCTCTGCGTGTATTCCGGCTGTCATGGACTCCTTCAGTGTTCTGTGCAGAACATGCTTGAATGACAATTCGAATTTTATGAATTTTGTAAATGTACCAGACCCAACGTTCGTATCTTGAAGAGGACTTCAGGTTATTCCAACAAGTATTGGTTCCTCATTATACACCTATGGTACTATAACCGCTGACTGCTGGCGCAAGGTCCAAAATGGACTCCTTTCCAGTCAGTTCCTCCATTTTCGCACTAAATGTTCTCATGTGCACTGAAAACACATCGGTGCTTTAGTCAAATGTCAAATACTGTGCTGAGAAATATTTTGTATGCATCTCGTTTTAGGTATACGAACTCCAGTTCTCTGACTTCTTCATTGTACGAACTGCCCGATAGAACACGATGCACATGTGTTGGAGATGATGAGATTTGTGTCAACTCTAAGTTACATTTCAGCTGATGTTTCACTAAGGACGGTATCATTAAGCAATAGGTAACGTAAGGGCATTAGTGGGTAATAGCTGGTTGCGCTAAGTCCTTAGAGGGAAAAATGATTTTGGGTTTATTTTTTATTTCCTGAAAATATGATCCGGTTTTTAGGTAAGTCAGGGAATATGGTAATTAGTCCCGTGTTCAAACTAAAAAAAATGGGAGAAAATTTAGAGGTTCCAGTGCTCCCTAGAAATTCAGAAGATAATCTTCACCCAGACGACACGTTTATTGAAACAGGAGCTTTTGGTTACATGTTAAGCCCTAAGCAATCCGGCTGCCAAGCAGTGATAGGGCAGATAAGGATCCAACAAATTACAGGCAGAACAATCAAATTTGTGTTTTCAATTGGCAGAAGACAATTCATATATTAGCAAGCAAACGAGCAACACTAGCAACCTTGGGGCATCAAAATGTGGAGAAAATTCAAGTTTCAGTTATTTATGAATTATTCAAGTATTTCAATAAGACAGTTTACACAACCAAATTTGATCATCTCCAGGTCGCTATAGCTTTGCTTCAGAGCTGTAACGAGCTAAGTCCAGCTGAGGTTATACATCGGTAAAATTGTGTCGGTTAAATCCTTTGGCACATTATGTTCATAGGCTATACTGGGTCATGACGTTAATTTTTCTGTTCCGTTCTCTCAAGTAAAAGCGAAGCAAAATCTTTACTTGCTACTAAGGAAATGTGAAATATGAAGCCGGGGACCTTGAATGATGGAACGCGCATTGATAACTAGAACATGTTCCGTTTGAACGCTCTCAATAATTTTATCCGTAAATTGGAAAAGTTGTTTACCGCCTTCATTTTATTCGGAATATAAGGAGTCATTGCAATTTACATAACGGCATTGCATTAAGCTAGGAACAACATATCTTTCAGCCAATGCCTAATTTAGTCACTTCTCCGAAAAACGTGGGGTTTGATAACGAGTTTATCAAATAAACAGTGACTTTGTACTACACTGGTGGGTTTGAGATGTTTTTTCATTTTTGCAGCACGAAGTTCTTTTGCAGGATTCGACTGGCTCAAAGCCTAACCTCGTTCTTGCAGGAGAGCAACTGGGTGAGATGGACAGATTTAATAATTTAATTAGTTATATCTCACCTGGCGGTCTTTATTCAGATGAGTGTCTTCATGCATACGGGAGGCCCGATTGGCATTTGCAAATTTGAGGAATCTGTGACGCAGGCGCGACAGCCGATTATCGATCAAAGTTCAAAAATACCCAGCAGGAGTGAGGTCGTTATTGCTCTACTGTTCTGAAACGTGGCCGTTGGGAGCAGACAATTTGTGAATATCGTCAGGGTTTGAAAAACATTGTGTCCATTTTATTGGAAGAATATGGTGGGAGAATTTTGAAAGTGACTCAGAAGTTGGATGTTCGGCACTAGATCCTAAGGTCCAGTCTTTCGAACAGATAATGAATCATAATAGGTTGAGGTGGTTAGGACATGTTTTTTGCATGCTCACAGAACGACTGCCTTGCTGTGCGCATTTCAACGAGATTGGTAACGTTTAGGAGACGGTCTGAAGTGGAGAGTCGCTGACGTGCCAAATGAGAATGAAATTCTTAACCGATGGACTGGCTGGTGTGGGGACAGTAAGACTATCGGGTTGGGGTCCACGAGTTCTTCCGAAGCGATAGCTGCAGATCGTGGCTGGTGTTGGCCATTGGCGCAGTCGGTGATGCTTTTGCTTTCGAAAACTTCCATCTGCTATAGGGCTATTCACATTACTATTTGGTCATCAGTGTTCGCTATTAGCCATTCATATTGTTGTTTGAGCAAACCCTTTTTGAGGCAGCATTCTTAAATCACACATTTTACTTCGAATCCAATTGTTGTTCATGCTGTTTTCTGTTGACGGCAAGCATGATTTTTGACGTTCCTTTTTTAATATCTGCCCTTTGAGCCTCATGAATTCAAATGATTAGATTTTTCAAGAGCATATGCATTGTTTGATTTATTATTGCTTCCGACCTTAGTTGTCAGTGATCCGTTAAACCATGGAAGTCGGCAAATGTATAGAAAATTTCTGTACACTGACGGATTGTAATGTTTTTGTGTCTGATCTTGCGAGTTCCATTTACAAAGAAGTTTGAAATAGCCAGATCAGGCTGGCGTACACTGCAAGCCTTTAGATCGATGAAAGCAAATTAATGGGATTTTTCTGTCACAAGTATGTTTTCTCTATCCAAATGAAGATAACGCATCCCGTCGTGTTCGGAGAACTTGGTGAGTGACTTACGTAAGTCTCTCGGTATCATCGACGATAAGGAACCAGAATTTCAACCATAAGCAAAAATCCCATTAACCCTTAGATTGTACATCATTTCCTTGAAGGAAAACTGAGTGTTTTAGTGGTCCCACGTACATCTGTTTCACAAATGCTGATCCGGTCTCAATGTCATTTCACCTCCTACCTAATAACGCGGTCAGTTTAAGGGATGCTTAAGCTGTCAACTACGTATGCTTTCAAATCTGTGTTTGTGCGCCGCTGTATATGGTTTTAAATTCTTATCTATTACCGTAGGCTCTATTGTTGGCCTGAATATGAACAACTGACATGCAGCCTATCGGATTTACTCCACTCAAAATGTTGACTCGTCTGATAATGTGTAATGTGAACATGTTACTGATAACCATGGTAGGAAAAGTGCATTTCAACAGAATCTTCAAGCTTCGGAAAAACTTTTATCTCGTGTGCCAAAAATATGCATCTTCATGTAGGTATTTTTGGCGTGGCGGCTTTGACGTCTCATGCATCACAGCATTTTTCTTCCACGGAACACCGACTAGTGAGCTCATCATTTCTGTTTTTCTGTTGCCGCGTTTGCTACTGTTTTATAGTCAGTAGCCAGATTACATTCTAAATACTTTCTGCTGCAAATTAACGGGTCAAGTTTCAGTACATTGGGGCTTCGGACAGAGTGAAATCAGACGTTCCGCATCTAAACAATCGAAGTAACAGCACCTTCATCTGAGGTTGTCCCTAAACTAATTTGTTGCTACATATCATGCCGGCTAGTTCATGTTATCAAAAATCCAACTGCGTCAGTGCAGTGACCTTTGAATGAGTAGAATGCAAGTTCAGTTATCGCGAGCTATCGTTGAAATATTGAAGTCCTCAATTAGACAAGTGTTAAATAACATAGTCACCCACGGCCACTTGTTAAAGCATGGCCAATCTTCGGTTGGTTTATGCACCATGAACTATGCTAACTTATACCCTATAGTTAGGATGGCCTCGTTCTTCTTTTTGTTTACACAGGTTTTGTAACTTTTTCTGACTAATATATTTGACGTTATTAAATTGGGCATTAGTGACAAGTGCAATCGAACTCAACTCCCTAAGCTTCCGAGGGCTCATATACCGATGTCCCCGGTTAGTTTTGTATAGTCCAAGTGACCATGATGGGCGCATTTGTGCTGCAGCGAAGGCTAACGCGGGTCACGGGATCAAAAAATACAGGAGGTGGGGTGGTGGATTGGGGCCAAAACATGAAGATTAAAAGTCACTTGGACCATTCCAGTGCAGTTTTGCATTCTTAACATGTTCGCACAAACCTTGTTTTATTTTAACAAACGTGAACACTACCCGATGAGGTTAGACCCTAGAGTGGGGAAAACTACAAATAGAATTGAGTTCTTTTTTGTAGTTCATTCCATCAGCTGAGTAAATCTGATCGGTGTGTACAGAATAATTTACAAAACTGAAAGTAGGCATTCAAGATTAGGGAATTTTAAAGGCCTATCTGAAACTGAGAACGCGAGCTTTCTTCTTTACAATCCGCGGTAATGAGTCCAAAACGTTTTGAGCAAACGCTGGGGCCATCCAAGTGCACTTGCCACCCAAAAAATCTCCCGAATTTCTTACAAGTCTGAGTTGTGGTCATGAATCGCTGCCTTCTCTCTGATGCTTTGAACTGCCGTCAGTTTCACATATACATGCGTATACTCAAACAACAAAGAACCTGTTTAGACTGTTAGAATGATAACTTGTCATTCCGCGTAGCATTTATTTCAACTCTCATTCAATGTTACAAATTTGAATTATTAAAAATTAATGGAAATTAACTTATTCATCATGGCTTCCTGCTTCTCAGTGGGCCTTGTGGAACGATTCGGGAATGCTTCATTCCTATCCAGTAACTTCAGTTCACTTGAGTTTGACCTGAACAAATATTTTCTCCTCAGATTTTTAGACGTTCAGGTCGCTGCGTCATCGACGGGTGGTCCTAACTTCCAAAACTGAAAATGGTGATTTGATCCCCAAAAGCGAAGTTACGAGTGCAATGTCACCGACTTTTAGGACCTTCTCGTTGAGTGCTCGAGACGGATAGTCGGAACTAGATGTACGACACGCCGTTGTTCACCTGAAGGCTCAGACTTTTCATAACTAGTTATTTTCCCCAATGACTAAATGCAATTGATATAATGAAAGTGTACCCTTTTTCCCTTGTTGGTAGATTGCTGCCCCCAAACGAAGAAATAAATTGCCACTTTCAAGTTTCGAAATTGTGCCAAACTGGATTCAGAAAGTAGCCCTAGAAATCGCAAAAACGAGTTACAGTGGAATCAAACACCATCCATTTAGTCCTACAAAATTCGTATTCACTAAGTTCGTTTGTCGGATAACACTTAAATTGAACTGAAGGAGAGACCGAAGAATTTTACTTGCGAATGGAGGTATGCTTTGGCCAGTGTTCTTCCGTGAGTTCATTGTCATTTCCGAAACCGTGCGCAACTTCGGGTATGCACTTATTGTCGTCGCTTATCAAATGCTAAATAAGATCAAGAACATTTGAAAGAAGTGCAACAGGTGTGTAAGGTGGTACTTTCACGACAAGTCCGGCACTGATAGAGAAAGCGTCCTCTTCATCAGAATTGCTTTCATGATATACGTTAAAACCAGGGAATTCAGAACTGTATGTTATTTTTTGCTACAGAACGTCGAAAACCAGTATCGATTAGTACTATCTCTGGAAGATTGCTGTCTTGTGTCACGATAGAATGACTCGTTTTTAGGCGGCTGCGGTGAACCCCTTGAGAATAAGGGAAAAATTCTGTCCTGTTGAACCTGTTAGTGAATCCCAGTGGAGACCATTGATTCGATTCTAACGACACATGGAATCATGCAGACACGATAATAAATCACATACTTCGTTATAAAGCTTCTTCAGTAGGTGGTACACGGCATATTTTTTCACGTACATGGAGCAACTGATTTTAAGTGTCCTAATACACTCACTATTTCTTACCTTCTAGTCTTTATCTCCTTCAGGAAGGAGACCGCGGCTAACAGAGGGCTGGTGAATGGAAAATTTAATCAGCCGTTTTAGGGCTTCAACCTCAGATCCTCAGATCCAAACACCACGGCACAGGCCGCTTGACCACCGCCGACTGCTAGTGGTGCATGCTGATGAGACTGTTAGATTGTACCGGATTATTCAACGTACCAAGGGTTTCAAAACACTCGTCTAACGGTATGCGTGCACCGATCCAAATAACACTGGTCTTAAAGCACAAAGCACAATCTAATCCAACGAAATAAAAGGATTGCCTCATTTCAGTCATTGGATAATTGAAAGCCAGCCAGATGTGTATCTAAGTCCTTCCGTTTTTTTCACCTTGAACCCTCAAAGGCATCAAACTGTCGTGCGCTGAGGCAATCATCAAAGCGTAGAAATTAACCAAAACAATTGAACACTGCAATTGGCGACCAGCGGTGCAACTGAGCATTTTGACACGTCAATAGACGCTGCCATTTTCTGACTGAAATCGTTCTTACCTCATTTCCTCTAGCCTTATCTCGACATTTGAATGCCAAAATGTTTGTTCAGATATGATCTCGTTTCTTCCCAATCCCATACCTCGAATGATTTGGCTGTGCTCGTTTGCCTTCGGATTTACCGAAAACATTCGGTCGCCGTCAATCGATTTTCTAATTTGAATGATGGGTCGACTTCAAGAACACAACAATTTCTTGTCTTCTAGCCTGTCTGTTGGAACCTGTTACTAGAATAATGCAACTAAAATGTCCCCTAATGAGAAATGTTCCCTGCTTTTAGGATCCAGATGACTGGGAATTTCGCACAATTTTCTAGTCATCCGGTTGTTTTAAATATCTTTATTGGAATATTATTAATTGTCTTTTGTTTGTTATTTTAGTTTCGTGGGATCTCATCCTTCCAAGTTCAACCGCATTGGTTTAGAGACAACTACGATGTGACGTAACGTCGTTCAGACGTCACACCGTAACTCCCCTTTTCATTTTTCGAATCGCCAAACATCAGGCTTCATGAGTGTATGCGTCAGTTAAATACTACTAATTGCTGTATCAAAACCGAGTGCGGTCCCCCTTAGTGGAAAATCGATGGGCAATGTGAAATGCTCCACACAAAATTGTATTGTTCAGAAAAACAACCTACGCAAAATAGTTGATAAATTGTTGCTGTTTTGTTCACCACGTGCCACAGCTCTCAAGGTTGTTTTGCGAGCTAACTAACCTTAAGGCAGGATGCCTGTGATGACCAAAATGTCGACAAATTGCCAATTGTTTCAATTAGATAGTACCAACAAGGAACTTCATCTACCTCCAAATCCCAGGTAGTTTATTCACGTTCTAATATAGGAACATCTGGGAAATCTAGCAAATCATGCTGCAGTATCACAACAGGTCGATCGATAAAAGGCTTATTGAAATCAGACCACCCATCACATTTAACATCGATCCCAATATTCATATTGGATTTGTACCGACAAAAGGTTATTTTTGCTCCATTCGATAATGTCTGAATTCAGGCCATTTTAAAATTTCCGCGCAGCGCAGTTTTGAAGTTGCACATTTATCTGTATTTGAAATGGATGAATGTCATTCATACTTGCATTCTTCCGTTAGCGCCGTTTAGGTTTCTTTACCTACATTGAGATACACCGAACTGCCACAGTCGGAAATGCTCCCTTTCGCTGACTTTACAACATGCCCATTTTGAACATTGGGCGGTACAAAAGGCCAAATAGAATACATACCTTATTTTCACTATGCGTACATAAGTACAATTGCATTCCTGGATTTTTTATAATTTTTGTTTGCCCAATGCGAGTAACAGCTCAGTGTTCACAACACATGGCTGAGTTTTATGCCTAACTGTTGGGTAATCACAGTAACCAGTGGTCAGATGTTATGCTCACTCTGGAAGTCCTTTTGTAACGATCACCGTAAATACCTTACGACTCACTTGAGAATAGCATAAACTGTTTTTTTTTTGTTTATCCCCGTCTGTTTAACTTGGGATCAAATTAAGCTAGGCAATGGAAATGATGTTCGCAGTTTCTCACAAGTTCATGCTCTTGCGTCAGTATTTAGTGAGTTCAAGGCGCTCCAGTAGTTTTCTGCAAGGTCGCGCTAAAAAGAAAACAGTGCAGTTGTATTCGTTCTTCTCTGTTCTCACCAGATCGATATTCCAATCGGTCATCGTTTGTGATTAGAAGCATTCTATTTGATTTCTGTCCGTTTTGATGCATCCAGAATTGATATCGTTAGAACAGATTTTAAACACCATTTTCCTATGAACACATGTGTCCATGATTTTTCCAAATAATGCATCTTGCAGTACTATTATTAACCAGCTCATTACAGTCAGGTATTTATTGGGATAAAGCATCTATTTAGTGCTACTATAATTTAGATTAGCAAATTAATCATCGGGAGCCGAATCACGGATGATTCATCGCAAATTTTATTGAACTCCACCATGCCATATAATTAACTAACTGTTACTGGTTTTGAATGGACAAGGGCCAGTGATATGTGGGAATTGACACTCAAATAAGATTATTTCTCTGTGTGGGTATGTGCGAAGCAAGACGAAGGATTTGAATAGTGCGTACCGGCTTGTGGTCTAAGGTGTTTGTCCTACTTATTCCTCTTGGTTAGTTGGTCCAGTGCATATGCGATGAAGGCACACTGTTTTTGATTCTTAACAAGTGAAAAACAAATTTTCGTTCACAGGGGACGAGGTGAACGTGGTTGCCAAATGAAGAATGCTTACGTGTTAAGGCGTGATCTCCATATACATATTTAGTTAACTGTGTATTGGGCCAAACTGTAAGTAAATGATGAAAGTACGTGTACCTTCGAAAATGACTACAGGTCACAAAATTAGCCCATAGCAGTCAGTATTCAAGCCCGCGTTTCGCGCCACATCCTACCCACCGAACTTTTGCGAAGTAGCATGCTGGTAAGAAGAAAATTTGCGGGCACGCAACTAAATAGATTTTAATTCCCTCGTTTACTGTACAGCGATTTTGCATGTTTTTGTAAGTGTCAGGGTTTTGGAAAGGCTGCCTAACAAAAGACGGACAGGCGATGAGAGGAGCATGAACAAGCACATTGATGTCCGTATTCATATCCGCTTAACCATTGCGGATGCAACTGAATTGTGAAATATTCCCTCGCTTGTCAGAACACTGCACAGAAAGCGGTTGGTGTACGCGTACGCGTATTAGTGTATACAACTCTCAGTAGATAAAACTTTCTAGCATTTGGTGAAGGTAGATAGTAGTTGGGTTTGCGATTGGGCACAGAGTTATGTCTGCCAAACTTCAGGATTGGCCAGTTCAAAGCTTCAACTTTACCGAGGTTAAAAATGTCTCAGCCTTACTATCTCGTTAACAGTAGGCGAATGTATACATATTCATCCCTATGAATAAGATTAAAATCACTACTATTCATGAATTGGAGACAGCGAAAACTGAGAACAGTTACACCCACTTCACGAGTAGAGATTTTTCTACTCCCGAGGTTTACAGCAAAAACTAATAGATACTAAATAGCCATAAACCCGAGTAGCATAACTGATGACAAAATTCAACAAATGTGTCGCTACTCAAAAATTCTCCATCTAGAACTCCGATGGCTCTAAATCTGAGGGTCTGTTTTAATTTGACGTAATGTGATTGCTCGTTAGTAATAGAACCATCAAGGTGCCGGTTTCGCATCGGTGAGGCCGATATTTCCCGTCCTTGGCTGAGGGGTCTTCGGACTCCACCTCCTAAGCACAAGCCGAGGAACGTTCACCAACTTTCCCGACGGCACGTTTGACCGAACGACCTGAGGTTGGTGCGCGAAAGTTGTGATCCAGACAACAGTCCGTCAAGGATATAAACAATAATTTAGCATATCGATGGCAGATAATTATCAACTACAAATGACAATATTTTTCTCTTAGAACCATAATCGGAACAATTTCCAGCCGAATTTTGTTGGTTTTCCAACTGCGGATCGAAAAACTACGGTAATAAACACATTTCCTCCAAAATGAATAAGCTTAATTATTCTTCACAATTATTTTGTGCTCCGCGCTGCCTAGTCTTGGTGCAGCTTCAACTTGGCTGTTGTGTAACAATTTTATGTTGATTGTGTCTGATGGTTTCTTCCGAGAATTTGGGGCATTTTTTGCGGTGCTGGGTATACCGTACACGCAGCGTACCACACAAAAATTGCGACTGCTTTGTTAACTACTCAAATTTACTAGTTCGTCAGCCCATAGCGTCTGTAAATTTACGGGGAGGACAGATCATTTGACAAAGCAGAACCGGTACCATCAGCAACCTGTAAGACAGCGTATTTGCAAAATGGATGTGGCTGATGGCTTGAACCAGCGCAGTCTCGTCACACATGTGATCAAGCGACGTGTGACTGTTTCAAGTACTTCAACTCCAACAATGAACTGACCGTGATAAGAGGACATAAAATGTGAATGAAACAATTTTATACGCCCTATCGTGATCACGGGATAATTGATCATCACGGTCAGAGATGAAATGTGTTAAGGAAGGCTTGCTATACGCAGATAAGTGTGAGGCCGAAAATGGGCAGTTATTGGATTTTCTGTTCTTACATGACTGAACACGGGGCCGAATGAACGACGAAATATAAAATAGTCAAAATGAATATATTCCCAAACATCTTTTGACCATTACAAAAAATTAAAGAACATTGGAATTATTTGACTATTTGACTATTCAATTCACCCCCCCGCGCTTGTAAACTTTGGTGACTGTTGAACGTTTCGAATACCACGGATGGCTTTTATGAAGACCGATTTACAGGATCGGCGCTGTATTTTAAATTCCAGCTTAACGAAACTCATTGTCGTCCAAGGATTGACTTGAAGCGCATTGGGCATCTGGATTTTTTAGAAACTGTTTTTATGAAAACTTTTCATTTTCTTGTTAGTTGTAGACTAAAGCCGTTTGCATACTTGAACGGCTATGCTAGCACAGAAATGGATCATAGTGAGTTGGAAATACATGACTACTGACAATCACAAGAAGCTCAGACGTCCTCAGCTTGGCTCGTGCATGAGCAGGGTTCCCATCTTTATCCTCTAAACCGACTGTGACGTCGTCCGTGTGCTTACGCAAAATCCTGCACAGCGTTTTCAACCCTTCGCATGCTTTGGCGAGCACAAAAGATACAGAAATGGCACAGCGTCAGAGCACATGAATTTGTTTTTTTCGGCCGAAATATGTATTAGTAGCTGGTGAAAAGGCCGTTATGGGGTCTCATTAGGCCGACCTATCCTGTAATATGGACGTTTTCGATTGGACAAGCTGCACAGACTGCTTTGTGAAAAATTATTATCCAGTTCCCCTACGACTCGCTGCGACATTATGGAGTATAATAACCTGAATTTTTGACGAAAATCCACAGTGACCGAGGCTTTGAACATGCGATTTTTCTCAACCGTTATGGACCCGAAGACAAGATTCGCACAGGCTTCAAAATTACCCTGATCACAAACAGACCGCTGCCCACCGTTGTGACTCACATCCCAGGCGTGTGGCTGACATGACTTAGTCTTGCCAATCTAGAACCAGCCACTCCCCAGAGACGTCTGCCTAACTTACGTGGCTCGTAGCCTAGCTCCACACCCGTTTTCAGTATGTTTTGTCCAGGCTAGAGAATAAGTCGTCCAAAACAATTGTTTGCCTCCGAAATTTGGCTCTCATGGAATAGCATATTCTCCCCGAAATAACACACAATACAATGTGTGCACGACAATAAGCTGAGTTCCATAGAAAATAATTTCGTTGTGTTGCTATTTATGCGACATTCATCAAAGTTGGACCGCGATTCGGAATGGTAGATCACCGCAATCAATCCTCTTTATTACAAGTTTTATAGATTGCGGTTGATGTTGCTTGGACATTAGCCGTTGTCTCAGTGGTCGTACCTCATTGGTTAATGTCGTTCCTTGATGTGGGGTAGGACCTTTGGGAACTTTATCGATTATTGGCTAGTGTCATATTTCAATTCTTGAATCGTTCAGAATGTGATTTTATTATTGCCTGCTTGATTTATGAGTGCGGTGGAAGGGGTATACCCTACAACCACGGGGTGGATCGACAACGATGGTTTTGGAAACTGGTATGGCCTAAAACCAAACGAGACTCGAATAGGTCTGGCGTGAATCTAGTGGATCGCGGGATCCTTTGATAAACGGATATTCTTGTGAATGTTCCCACCTCAGGGCAGTATAAATTGCACAAACTATACTTTTTGGGAGTTATTCTAAAAACAGTTGGCCTAGTTGTGATCCTAGTGGAACTGTCTGGTATAGCTGGTCCTGCTACTTTTTGCTTTCATTTTTGGGCCCATATTAACCCTTAGGGCATAATGATTATCCATTAATTTCTGTTCTGACGTTGGCTGCAGTTTGAATTCATTTTTCGAACGGCATTAAAACAAGTCGAGAACAAATGAATGTATAAAGTGACTAAAGTAAACAAAGAGTAGCTCGAGAATGATTTGAGCTGGTGGAAGTTTGCGGCAGGTGGAACCAAACCCGGCAATTCCAAAAGTTTCACTTGCACTAATTCACCTGGCAGTGATACCCATTCGTGGAAGTTAAAATCCAGGCGACCGTCGAATCAACCACACCACCAACGCTCTGTGGGAAACCAAGAACTTCTATTCGTTCTATCAGCAGATAAGCATAGCACGTGGTATAGGTTAGGTCATTTGCAACTTAGCTACCAAACATCATGCTCAGTTCTCGATAACTTTGTCCAAACTCAGTTTCATTCATTGAACGTTACCATCAAATTAGAAATCCGATGACAAATATCGATTGTTATCTCTGTATTTCAAGGTCATATTATGCGCGGATAATGGCGGATTCAATTTTTCAGTGTTACTATTGATCTTAGTGTCACTTCGGAAAGGCCTTTTAAAAATTTCTTATCAATTAGTGTTCAGATGTTCGATTCAGAAGAGTTTACGGACCCGAAAGTATCTTCAACTACAATGGTCACTTTCCGTGTCATTTGTCTTGTTTGTCAAACAATTCAGACTAGATATTCTCTTTGACGAACGCCCTTTATTCCGACGAGTAAGAACAGGGTGGAATTTCGTAAGCAGGAATCGACTACCAGACAAAAATTGAAATGGAATATACCGCGGTCGAAGAATTCAGCAAATAGCAGACAAAATTTCGTTGTATGGCCGGAAAGCAAACTAGAAAATCTAGCCAAATGGCCATGCTGAAAATGTTGCAAATACATTAGGCTTTATTTAACTTCCTCAAAGCTCAGAGAAATTATCATGTGCATTATTCCCTAAGGGTCCCTTATGACAAGAAAAATAAAGTTATAATGCGGGGGATCCACGACATGTGAAAACATAGTTGGAAGTGAATGAAGAATTTCGAGTATTAAAAGACGGAAGTGAACTCATCTTAACTATTCGCTCGCATTAAGAATACTCAAACTTTCGCTAAAACGGTCAGATAATCAACCAATTTAATTACCTGTCTATCTATCTAATCAATTCTATATACACGTATATATATATATCCGTTTGCTTCTTTCATTGTACTCACTTACGCACCAAACATTATTCAACATACATACCAGTACAAATATATCCATCAATACAACGAAATCATTGGCTAATTATTAAACTTTATATATGCCTTTTGAATCAGTCCGTAAACCTGTCTGTATATTTATATATCTAAGTAGGTATTTCTTGGCAAGCCCAGGTAGTTATTCATCTACTTAGTTTCAAATGTTAACTCCTTGAATTTTGATATCAAACTCGCAAATAAAGTACGCATATGAATAACGAATTAATTGCATAATTATTTATCTATGAATAATGACGAACGGATATCGGTCTCTCAGTCCACACTACTTGCCATCTATCTATCTGTCTATTTATTTGTGACCGGACTATTTATTAATATATATATATATGTATATGCGTACATATATATGTTTACACATTATATATATATCTGCGATTTCATGCAATAATTCACCGCTCCCTAACCGGGACTCGAACCCGAGAGAGCGATTTTGAGTCTACCGCCTTAGCCATTATGCTGCCGGGTAGGCTCTGAATGGTTTGTTCGAATTCACCACATCATGTCGGATATATCCGTCACTGATCTGCACGGAAACGGGTTGCTAGCCTTCAGCACTCGACCAACAGTGATAGTCGACTTCTGTGCATGTAGCCTAAGTACAATGAAGTCTTCGGACATGACCTACAGAGCAAGACTACTTGATACATGTTACTAGTAGGAAAGCGATGATATCACAGGGTGAATTCTTTCATGAAAGTGCATATATATATTTATGCATATATATATAAATTAATAAATAGTCCGGTCACAAATAAATAGACAGATAGATAGATGGCAAGTAGTGTGGACTGAGAGACCGATATCCGTTCGTCATTATTCATAGATAAATAATTATGCAATTAATTCGTTATTCATATGCGTACTTTATTTGCGAGTTTGATATCAAAATTCAAGGAGTTAACATTTGAAACTAAGTAGATGAATAACTACCTGGGCTTGCCAAGAAATACCTACTTAGATATATAAATATACAGACAGGTTTACGGACTGCTTCAAAAGGCATATATAAAGTTTAATAATTAGCCAATGATTTCGTTGTATTGATGGATATATTTGTACTGGTATGTATGTTGAATAATGTTTGGTGCGTAAGTGAGTACAATGAAAGAAGCAAACGGATATATGTATACGTGTATATAGAATTGCTTAGATAGATAGACAGGTAATTAAATTGGTTGATTATCTGACCGTTTTAGCGAAAGTTTGAGTATTCTTAATGCGAGCGAATAGTTAAGATGAGTTCACTTCCGTCTTTTAATACTCGAAATTCTTCATTCACTTCCAACTATGTTTTCACATGTCGTGGATCCCCCGCATTATAACTTTATTTTTCTTGTCATAAGTGACATTTTGTATATTTTTCCTTTTGGTCTATTTATGTATATTTTTACCTGTCTGTCTCTTTATATAGCTAGATTTCATTTTGTCTTAGAAAACATATGCTTCCTCATGTTTAATTCTTGCTTTTTATCTCTCTATGCATATATTTATCAATACATCTCTTCTGCTGTCCATCGAAGTGTTTCTCTACCCATCTATGTCTTTGTTTATTGTCTCTTGGTTGCTTATCCATCGATCAATGTATCTATCATTCTCAAGCGATATCTGTGTATCGGTATGTCTATCTGTCTGTCTGTCTATTTATTACCCTGTGTCTGTCTTTGTATCCGTCATTTAATACAAATACCAACATCTCAATCAACATATCTCCCAATTTCTTTCCATGCCATCTCTAGATCCATCTGCATGCATCTGTATATCTAACTCCCTCCAGATCTTTGTCCAGCTATCTATCGAAATCTCCATCTCTCCCCTCTCGCGGCATATGTCTACATAATAAGTTGCCTATCTATCATTCTATCGAACTAGCTACCAGTCTATCTATGTTTTTCAATATATGTATATATCCACCAACGTATAAACCCGCTGTTATTTACTACTCTGTCTCTAAATATTCTTCTTTCCACGCATCTATCAATTTGTTTTTTTTTCTCATCTTTTGACTCCCTTTATTAATGAAATAACAATGTATATTGTTTTTTGGGAAGGAGGCTGCGGCCAACAGAGGACTGCCAAGTGGGGAATTGGACCAGTGGTGGGTGGATTCGATCACGTTACCTTCATGTCCAAACACCGCGAACGTATCCGCCCGACCACTACCCGTCAAATAACGAATATCTGAATATATCAACCAAAGTATTTGCCCATCTATCAACCTATCGATCTATCTATCTATCTATTTGTCTGTCTATCAATCTGTCTATCAACTCTTGGCTATTTATCTATCTATCTATTTTTCCGTAGATTCTGTCCTGTCCATCTTTACACATTCACCTATTTCTACTTCCCTCGTCCTATCTTTCTTCCTTTCTCTCGATGTGTCCTTCTATCTATGCTCATCTGTCCGTTTATCTGCACTCCGCTTTATCTAGTTCGCTGTGCAATATTTCCATCCATTTGTACTTCTTCTCTCATACGTAGTGCCTAACTGGTTCAGTTAGAAATGCTCTATAGACAATGTTCAAACCCATCCTGACATTTATGAATTCACCCGATCATGGTGTTGTCTACTGTATTCTTTCATTTTGTGCTCATGCAAATCTGTGACAGACCGGTGTTATACTGTGTTTGATTACAGTAATCCGTTGAAAGATGCCCAGTAGTTATCAGCTGTGACCCCCAGACGATCGTCGTTGGTTTCTGTCGCAGTTAAAACGTGGTGAATATGTATTGCCGAGAATTCCGAAAAATCAACTTAGTTGCAGGGCTTCTGCCGTTTCCTACTAGTGAATCTAGCTTTGTTATCCCAGGGTGAATCACGTCATGGGAAAACTCGTTTAGCAGCCTTCCTTGCCAAGGTAAAATCCTTAATGACTGACTATGATTAATTGGTTCAAATCATGATATTTGAATATGGAAGTCGCCGGTCAGTCCCTGCCTCCGTTTATCGGTTTCATATTTGACAGTCTTTCAATGGATGCGGCTTCCATTTTGTTATATTGTACACATGGTAATATATTCCAAAGTGGAAAAATTCATTGTGAATGATATAATATTAATAACACAGCGTTGTTGGTAGATGTAATGCGCCAACGTTTCGACTACCGTGGGTAGTCTTTCCCAAGGCAAGTTTTACAATCAATTTGATTGTAAAACTTGCCTTGAGAAAGACTACCCACGGTAGTCGAAACGTTGGCGCATTACATCTACCAACAACGCTGTGTTATTAATATTATATCATTCACAATAAAAACCAATACATGGCGCATCGATTTTTCGATACACTTCTTACGTCGTTTGGTCTGGAAAAATTCATCATCATAAACTTTCGCTCATGAACCTATCTGACTACCGAATGAAACAAGAAATGGCTGTCAGAGCTGACGGCAATCGCCATTGCCTACAGATTTAAAAGCCTTTATAAAATACTGCATGGCTATTGTCCCTCCGCATGAATGAGCGTCACTCACGCGGATTTGGATCAGGATGGATCTGATGTTGTTGCAACGGTGACCCTCCGAAATTTAGCTGATTTCGACCATCAAGTTCAGTTTAGTCGACCATTTGAGGCCATATATGGGGACCTAACCCAAACAGTCCGGGTACTCACTCTAGGCCCACTATATGTACGAAGTCGACTGAGAAAAGCCGACCGAACAATATGGCTACCGACTACAGAGAGACTCACACACACAACGCACACAATCACACAGTTATGCACAATTATTTTTCGGATTAATGGGAATCGTGTGACCTCAAGATCAAAGCCCCTATGACGCACTTGGAAGGAGAATAACGTTTCATCTGTCCCCACTAATTTTCACACCACGACACTACGTCATACGTACCAACAAATGCGCATATCTGTGTAGAATGTCATTTGTATGCGAACTTTTACGTCTGGTTAAATCCTAGCATAAACTACAAAGACTAAGCTATGAATATCCGAACTGCCCTCTTCACTTTTCCAGAAAAATAGAACTAATCATTGTTTCCGGGTACGCGTTGAAGACCTCAAGATCAATATTTAAATTACGATACGTTAGACAAATCAGGATTAACGGCTTGTATTTCTCGAAGAATTTTCATCAGTGTCGTCGAAATTCAACGCCACGGTGTACCGGAGGCACCATTTTTATTTAATGAATCAAACAATGTTAGCCAGAATTATGAGGTACGCTTCCTGTTGTTAAAGTAGCCAACAATACTTTTCTATTCCCATCTACATGCACTATCTTATCCATCGATTGGTCCGGTCTTTATTTTATTTAACACATGATCTGCTATACATCGGAATATTTTTTTCAAGTTTCATGCAGTTCAGACCCTGGAATATATGGTTTAGTCATTGGAACCGGACACAAATAAGAATCGGTGGATATCTTTTCCCGCTGAAAGGAACAATCTTTTTTGTCTTCAACACCAGTATGCACGTGTGTTTTCGTTCGAACTCTTGTGCAATCACTATTTTGTAGTAGAAAACTCACAGTATCATTCGTTGTTTGTTTCAACTATACCCTCTTTGCTTCTCTCGGTGCTTCTAACACATGACCATCTACGCGCGTAGATCGGCAGGGTTCCAGAATCGGAAACCAAATAATAGGGTTTTGCTATTAATCCACCAGTAACAGTTTCGGTATTAGAAACCCGATTACACTTTACCTCAGTCGTGTTAAAGTGATCAGACTGTAGGCCGTACTGGCAATACAGAGTAAACGTAAACTGTGTCCAAAACGTAAAATTCATATCTCAATACACAAATATGACCAGAACTTTGATTGGCCTTCTAGTCCCGTAATGTTGAAACCTATCAGTAGGGGTCGATTGCTTTGCGCTAGCAGCCAGTAGCCGCGCAAATCAATGACGGATGGGTGCAACATCATCATGCGGTGACGTTCAATAAGACGTTCAGAGTCTGCCCGGTAGCATAATGATAAAGTTGTTTGACTCAAAATCGTTCGTCCCGGGTTCGCGTGTCAGTTCCTAACAAATATGAAACATCTGTACAGTGTTTCTATGCTTTCTTGACGGTGAGGTAAGCGATGATATCACATGGTGAATTATTTCATGAAAACTTTTGCTATTTATTTTTTCCCTACTCTGCCGAAAAATATTTGACAGGCGAAAAATTTAGTTTAAGATGCATCTTTGTTTTGTAAGTCTTGAAAGTAATTTCCAATGGTCACTTTTCATTGGCAGTCTGATATCACTCCACTACCCCCTTCTGGTTTGCGTGTGTATGTCTGTACTCCCATGAGTCGGATACCAGGTGGATAGTTTACAATTCAGACCAGTTTAGTATTGACAAAGCTTGAACACGATACTAAAGATACGGTTTATTCGGAGCAGAAAATGGGGCACATTGTTTTCGGTGTATATGAATAGACACATTATTTTGGGTAATATTAATACAAAATTAATAGTGTTATATTCTAGTTATTGTGAAGCGTGGGCGATAGAATCACAATCTGAAATGGAAAGAAAATACGGTAAAGTGCTCTAATGAAGGGGATAAAATTGTCTTTTGTTCTAACCATGTTTTACCTCGGGTGTACATCTCATTTTCAGCGAAGGAAATCCGCTGGTGGAACCTGTCTTGCTGGGAAATGGACAGAAAGCCAAATATAAATCATTTCCTGTCAAGTTACAAAAATGTATCAAAATCGTACTCAAGAACTGGCAGTAATCGTACTGAATTAGTCAGCCACAATGTTCACTTGACTTATGATAAGTCACTTGGGTTTTCAAACTATTGATACATAAATTTATATATACATTAGATTTTGTATGCATGGTCCACTCCGGAGAAACCTTGGTGCCTTACAGTTCTGCAGTTAGATATTATGCCACTGGATTAGCTGCATACTTTAGCTTGAGTGATCCTAGGGTTTTAAGGTATCTGGAGGCAATAAACGATGAAGTAATCAACTTAATCAGTTGTTATAACGGCAGGTATCCACGAAGACGATATTGATAATCACATATTCTACGGAACGATTTGTTGGTAACGATCGAATCAACTTTGCAGCATGGCATCCGTTTTTCTTAGGTTCATCCGTTTTGTCTACGAGCGCCACGGACTATGCGTAAAGTTTCCTTCTTAACCGGACTGTGTAAGTGAACTGAGATTTGTGCAAATTCTTTGTCGTGTATAGTGATGTCAGATGAACACATTGTAGACATATCATGGAGAATGGACGAGAGCTTTGTTTGGCGTTCTCAGTGGAATATACTTAAAAAGGGTTCCACCAAAATAGCGGGGTGGATCTTTAGTTTATCCGTATTCTGTCCGGTCCACGAGGGGGGGAGGCATGAACACAGAAACAAATCAGTCAAACAGAGAGGGAACTTTTGCCTAGTCACAACTGATACTAGCCGATATCCGTATAAACATGAGTATTCATTGGAAAACCACCAGGCAAAAATATTCTTTGCCTACCTGAGCGGAAGCTATTCGGGTCAGCAAATGGTGATTCCCAACACAGACAGGATGACAAGCGCAGCATGGTAGGACACAAACGATCCGGAACTGGGAGTGGCTGAAACAGAAATTAGTGTATTTAATAATTATTTCAGGCTTCGGCAAAAGTTGTTGATTCGGACTTTAAAATCCTTCCACTGAAAATCTAGTAAAGTCGTTTTTGCTTAATGGAAGAAGACAAATAAGAAAACACTTTTCAGGTGATACAAGTTCCAATCAATCCTAATTTTTCTATATAAGGGTCTTATTTTGTTCCATCAATTAACAATGCGGACAAATCCAAAAACAAAATTTACATTGGGCGTCACAAACCGGGTTAGATCTCACTCACGTGCACAATGATCACAGTAAGATTGCGATGATTGGTAACTTTCAATTTCCTTTTATTTACCAACTGAAATTTGATATATAAATGAAACGAAAATCCACTGTTCTAGTATGCCAACCCACTGACTGTGCTCTCAACTATTTTGAAATCCGTTCACAGCTAATGCTCCCTGATCCAGCCTATTCCCGTTTGAATTTGTTCTCACCAGAGATCGGATGTCAACGAAATTGGATTTATTTTGCCACTTTCAGTCAGTTTCTCAATCGATCGAGCGTTGCAAAACAAAATTTTACTAATTTTATACAACAACTCTGACAGATCCCTTTGTTTGTGATCGTGGTTAGGTGGATGGTGTTATTTGGCCTATCGCAACGAAATTCAGCATGAAGGATACGAACTCTCAAATGTTCAAGATTGCATAACCATACAGTTGGATGGTGATATGAGTTGCATATATTACATATCAAGCTCACCAATCGTGGACAAACGATAGATAATAGTGACATGCTTACTAGTGAAGTAGAAACGATCATTTAATAAACAAATAGGTGTAAATCGCGCTGGGTTTAGGTATTGTCGAGTGTCGCATGCCATTAACTTAATCTAAATTTTTCGACTGTTCCGTTTAATGATTCCAGACAATCAGTCAAATTATAACACAAAGGAGGCTTATTCGTTAGAATCATCCCAGAACTGATGAGACAAGGAGTGATCAATAAGCAATGTGTAATAGCAGAATACAAACTGTGGCAGCAAAACAAAATTGTGATTTTGTTTGCCCGTTCAAACTCACTTTGTTCCTCATATGATGGTTCATTTGCCCGGACTTCGCCTAATGAAGGATACAGTGGACATGTAGTTCTGCAAATCAAAACTACCTTTCGATATTTATTTTAAATTAGTTTAAATCAGTTGGACGATGTTTCCGGAAAAAGTCGCTCCAATAAACAACTCAATGCGATAAAGGATAGGTAGTGATGAGGTTCAGACTTCTCACGGTCATGTTTAACCAGTCGAATGATGGTGGACTGTCAACACTGTGTGCACTCTACTGATTGCTCTTCGAACGTAACAGATTCCGGGAAGTGATAACCGTAAACCATTGTGCTGTGAGGTTTGAACCAAGAAACAGTGAGGCCTACTCTAAGGATTATCAGTGATCAAATAATTTTTTGAGTATCAAATGAGACAAAGTTTAACCTAGAGAAACAGACAACAGGAAGTGCGGATGCCAAGCAGTTCTCATCCTGGGCCGCGGAATGTGAAAACGTGCAACACAGATCGAATAAGGCACCTGGAACTCGATAGCATTTGAAAAATACTAATCCGGTGGTGCATTTAGAGACTGACTGAAGTTCTTCCTCGGTAGCTCCTATCGGCATCAAACAAAAATAAACAACATTACTGAGCACAAAATTAGTGGATTATTTGTTTATCTTTCAATTTATAATTTCTTATTTCTTATCGAGAACAAAACAGTGAAGTTTTCAACGTATTCAACTCAATTGATTATGGAATGCCGAAAAATCAAGTTTACCTTTTTCATATTCAGATCTACTGGGTTCTTGTGGAGTGTGGTCCTCCCTTCTCGAAATGGGAGCTTGAAAGATAAATAAAATAAAAGTAATTAGTTTTTTTTGTTTCGTATCGCGCGCAACGAAATGTTTTCAAAGGGTAACCGAACAAAATGACAAACTGCTTTCACCCGTTACAATTATCTTACCTTCATAGTCCAGTTTGGATTCGTTTATTTCTTGGTCTACCTCAGGTCCCTCTGTAAAAGAAAAAAATCAATACAATCCTAATTGCATGATCCTGTCAACTTCGTCCGGGTAATTGTTTTGCGTCTCACGTTTGTTACCCTTTGTTATTGGAAAGAAAAACTCACTAAATTTTTGTTTTCTAGATGCTAAGAATTTCTGTCCTATTTTAACATGGGTGATTTAACAACTGCGATGTGTGCTTTGCGATTTACTGTCCTCCGCCTAGAGCTTGATTGGTGTAAGCACCGGCGGAGAATATTTTTTCTATCGAAGGTCTTCTTATGTGAATGCATTCCATTGATTCGACACAGTGAGCCCCGTGTTCTGTCTTCCACTGATGGTACAAGGCTCTAATTGTGGCACAATGCCAATGGCATGCCGGTAGAAGAAAACTGGATTACGAGTCTCGCTGTAATAATGAGGCACTTTAAAAATAGACCTATATTTGTAGGGTCCAAATTTGCTTTTTTAAAACTGGAACAACACTGAAAGGTAGGGCTTTACGCTTTTGTACACGGACATGGGGAAAAAATGGTACCTGTGCTGGGAACCACGGGCTCTTGGTCTTCACGATCCCCACCTGCAAAAGTAGATGGACGAGAGATGTTGAAACTGAACACATGCCCTAGCGTAACGGTATTTCGAATGTTCCCCTACAGGCTATAGGCACCGGTTTGTAAACATATAAACATACGGACGTGAGTGGTCACACGATTGATTTTGCAAGTAGATTCGGACGGAGCTGAACAAACTATGGTGAACAAGGTTTCTTATTTTAGATGCTATATTAAGAAAGAATAGAGGGTCACTCTTTATCTAAAACTTCCTTTCGTCATTGATTAATCAAAACCAAAGATCTATCCAACTGTAGCAATCTAAATACGAACATTTTGGCGAGTAGATCGACCAGGCATTACAAGTAAGCATCCACAGTGGTAGCAAGTTTTTATATACTATAAAAGTACGGTGATTAACAGTTCATTCGGGAGATGCGCAGTTCAGGCACGGGTTTTTCAGACTGTGGACGGATAGGATGTGGGATGAAAGCAACCTATCGATGGTTTTAAGCTTAGCTGGGATCATATCCCGTGATTCAGTCTCATTCAGTTCGACTAAATTTATTTTTTTGTGAGAATTGCACGTGTGGTTTGCTTCTGCTATTCAGAATTTCAAGAAATAACTGGCGAAATAAACATAGCTCATAATGTGCTCGTGCACTGATTGAACAAATAGATTTTTGTACTGTTATTTCGACGGTAATTCCAATTTGAGCTAGGCCAACAGCAAGTAGTTAGGAGCCGGGAGGTTGCATTTTTATTTTACTGAATAGCAAGGAATCTTTTCACAGGTTCAATTGTTGGATGGCACAGGCTAGCCTGATATGGACTGCCTGAAGCAATTTTCTGTGGATAAGGTCATTCCGTTCGCAATGACAATTGTGTACTTGTGTGAGGCACGAGTGGCAAACGATTTGAAGTGACCGACGAGACATTTCGCATTTCAACAGTCGCGTATTTGGTTGTCTACTAGTTAGACAGTATAGCCTCCTAGCTAAACACTGGTGTGACAATTTCTGCAACAAAGTTTCAGGAATGCCCGTCATAAACACAAACATTTTATGTAAACCTCTTGGCTTAATACGTACGAAAAGGTATGTTTAATTTGATGTCGGAAATACTTGCTTCTTCAGAGAAGCGTTAACATGTCAATAGTTGACATTTTGGTTGACCACTAATTTGAAGCGAAGTGTCGCACACTGGTCTTCATCACATTGGCAGATCTGATTTCCTTACCATCTAGGCACTGTGATCACAAAAATCACGAATATTTCATCTTCAACCACAAAACGAAGATGACAGTGGCCAGGTCGAATTCGGATAGAAGTAAATTGGTATAGCTACTCTGTGAATTTATTTCCACGTGCGAGGTTTGAACAGGATGACGGTGAGAAAGTGTAGGTAAGAGATGAACTTCAGCTGTGTTTCTAATATTACTACCAATGCCACTACTACTACTAATATGATTATTATTTCTACCACTACCATTCAGCAATTTATCCTCGGCTAACCAATTAAATGAAATGTTTAAGTACACTTTATTTATTCCCCTCAAATTTTCGAGAACCTAAAGGCCACGTTATTCGTCTGCTGAACAAAACACCAAAGTGACAGTTATTTTGTTGAAAATTTGATGCATTTAATGGTACTTACCCGATTTCATATTCAATACGGTCATCACTGGAAAATGTAATATGAAAGACAACAATGAGCTCATTTGAATAACTGAAAAACTAGTAATTTCCTCGCACCGCAATGTATAAACAAGTGTTGTCGTGATTTGCCGGCAGTCTGGTCACCTCTGCAGTCCGCGGCGGTCAAGTAGACTTACCGTTAGTCTCTGAAAAAATCAGTAGCTTTTAGAATGCAAGATGTGCCGGTCATTTTGGTGGCAGATCGCAGAGGTTATTGTCCGGCTTACCACTTCATCGGACCGGGTGGAGACCACACGTGCTTTTATGCCAACCACCGCCTCATGATCTAGGTTGTCGCTCTCCCACTCCAACTTTGCGGAGCAGTCCACAGTCTACCGGGATAGACATTACCAACGTATTCCTACGTTAACCATATGACAAAAGACTGATTAAGATCATTAACTTCCAAGTGATTCATCGTGTAACATCAAAACCTTTTAATATACTGTATCACTAACGGGTCACAACGGCGTCTCGATCCATCTGAACACCACCCCGCGCAGTCGGATTCCGAAATGCTTGTTGCAGAAGATACGGGAATGTGGTGCAGCTGGGATCCAAGTTGTAAGATTGCAGCGTCCCTTTGTCGTAGGTCAAAATGAACGAAACACCGACAAATCCGTTCAGATTGAACAAGTTCACAGTGCTGAGAGAAACTTGATCGCGTGAAAACATCGGATTGATCATTGTGTGGATACCGGGCTGATGAAAGCAAAGCAAGACAGATTTGGGGAGCTAATCTAGGCGAGATGGAACCCGATCGGACATCCAAACCAAGACAGTGACAAAAAGGATAATTTTCTTATCCATGAACTGCGAACTAACGTTGGCAGGTGGTGAGATTTACTTACCATTCGAAATAAGCCCGATTCTACAGTTTGTATGTTCAGTGTGTCCTTCATTGCGAACGGAACTCGACTTCCATTGACCATTAGTGTCCCTCGAACCGCGAAATCTCGATGGAAAACAACAAAACGTTGACAAAGATAATAAAAAAGCTAAACGAATAATGCCAGTTGCTGCTGAAAAATATAAACTGTAGAGTAAGCTCTTTCTTTTACGCTAGGTAAGACAATCAGATACACTCTTATTACATGATGAAACAAAAGAATGTTATTTGTGATCTTATTTATGGGAACACAAGTAGGCAACACGCTGAATCCATACATCCCCAGGTGATCACCTCGAGAATGTCCAATCGCGGACCAATGATAGGATAATTACACCTCATGAATAGAAAATTGCACAACATTTTACAGTTTACTTTTAAAATTTCCGTAGTCAATTAGTTGATATTAAACAGCCCAAAATGCGTCTCGCCATCGAAGAAAGTTTCCAAGTGATTTCACTACAAAGGAAAGGTAAAGAAATTCGACCATTCTGAGATTAGCAACCTCCGATTAGGTTTGGCAAATTTTGTGAAACGGACTTACCAACTGCACTTGAATCCCAATCTAAACGAGGGAAAAGTAATACAATGAGCTGACAAATCACTGCATGGCTAAACTGTTAAGTAACTACTCAGAGAACTAAAACGGAACATGGTGATCCAAAAAATATTCACCTTTGACGCAACTACTGCCTGCGCGAATTACGAACTATCAACTTACCGAATTCGTACAAATCAGCTGTAAGAAGAAAAGTAAAGAAATATAACACGTTGAAGTGGAGATAATGATTAACTCCACTGTTATGTTATGGTAAAGGCAAGCACTTTTATTATTACGTTGTCCTCGCCAAAAGCTGGATCTGATACAAATGAAACGAAATTGCTCTAACTGAAAGATCAAATTATGGAATAGGAATTAGGTCCGCTTTTTCGCACTGCGGAATTCCCCCTTGGTCAGAGGTCAAGCAAGGTAGCAAGGAGCTTTGTAACGCAGTTTAAAAACCAAATCCCGTATGAAGCCAACGGAGAAGGGGTCCTGAAGAGAATTTCAGATTGCGGCATTCTGTTCTTAAAATGCGGCGCGATTTCCATTGGGTCCTGGTAATTACTATTGGCTTTTAATTCGCAAACGTCTCATCACCAACCCAAGTGACATTATCATGGCATGGCCGCAGTTGACAATGCCTTCCGTCAGGCTTGACCCTGACCTGGTATGTGATTTGGAACTCAGCATGGGTGTGCGCGTTTGTGTGATCAGGACTACATGAAAAATATCTACCTCAGGTTCGACTGAGGCCAAATTTCGAATGGAATCAAAATTTACATGCACGCCCTAATACTTTCAGAACATTGTGGATAATAAACAGAGATCTTAAACGACTGAAAACCTTGTATTAAAATGCTATCTAAGGCGGAAATTAACGAAATACCATTAACGTCTATTGGAGAAAATACTGAGTAGAAATAGCACGAGAGCTGGAACATAAGTCGCTTTGTTATGGTTATTTGGCTAACACATTAAATCACAGTCTTCCGGTGTCATGTTGATTTATTTGATAGTGTAACTTGAGACGGACCTCGAATAAGCGAATTATCGTAACTTACGGTCAATGGTAACGGGGTCACCCAGTGTTTTCCGACCAGTCTGATGCGACCTTCGAATTTCCATCAGATACAAGGACGTAAACGTGGAACACGAAACGTTCATTTTTTGGAGGTCCTCACCTGACAGGTGGAACTGAATATCCATCCCCATTATGAAATATCTGTCCTCATCTTTTTCGATAGCATAATTCACACACTGGGCTGTGTTACCAATGTACGTGGGTAGCAATTCTATTAGCTGGTGGATTGAAAATAAATAATAAGTGATTCGATTAGATGTAGTTAATTGCGTTGGTGGTGATTGCCAGTTGATATTATCGGGAACAAAGGAATAACTAATCTACGGTGAAACAGTAGTTCCTAGTCGCAGTTCATGCAGTCACGACGACCAGATACCGAAGAAGACAGTGATAGTCTGACACGCTGGATGTGTTCAAATGAAACCCTAATTCTTCACGTTGACAACGGTGAGCATAAGGGACAAAAATGTGCATTTTTTTGTCAGATTGAATGGTTTTGCCTAATGAATATTAAAAAGCAAAAAAAAATCCTAGTTCGTCTTTGCAAATAAACGAAAGCATTAAACAATCCCTCGCCTAGGCACGTTTCGAGCATTGCAACTGTAAATTAAAACCTATCCAACGACGAACCGTTCTGCAAATACTCTCTTGCAACATTTGGCACTGTGATGAGTCCTGATTGAGGCAGTTGGTTACACCAAACTCCATCGGCTGTTGATGTTCATAAACTCGCCCTTCAACTCGTAAACCTGAACGTGAGAGAGATGTAGAGGGAGACAGAAACAGTATTTCTCATGCGGAAATAAAATGCAAACAACCCACTGGAATAAAAATGAATTTCCTGTAGTTTCTTAAATTTAACATGTCCAGATTGTACTATTTTCTGTTGCAGCTCAGTCTCGTTGGGCTTGTTCGTTCGGATATTCTATTGTTTGAGGGAAACAAAGATGCAGATAGAGCAGTCGTTATTTTTTTCTATTTGTCTGAGTGAATCTACCAATTTTGCAGTCAATCCGACTTCATCCAACTGCAAATGGTGCCCCATCTTTTTAGCGTCTCAGAAAGTCGACTTGTATTTTAGTCATCAAGAAACGTCCGTGCTGACTTGGTTATCAAGGCAGCGTTCCTTGAATGGCCGAATAGGATCGTTGAAAATCCATGTCGGTTCTTGTGCACCACAGTGTGCTACGATCGCCACCATTATGTGCTATTTGTTCCAGGTTGAAGTAGGTGAGTATGCCAAATTACTAGTGACCGTTTCTGATTGTTTGCTGTTCGAAAGCGGAGTAGTTAATGCACGTTGTTGATTAGCCTGTTGCATTTTGCCGGTTACCTCACTGTACAATCCCCCTAGGCAAGAACTTCTCTGGTAACTGCTAAGTTGCTGATTCAAAGCGGGGATACATGATACTAACGCTCGTGCACAAAACGTTTGACCAACTATTTTTTTATCTGTTACCAGGTCAGTCATATCACTTGGAAGCATATTCATTGCAAAATCATAGCCGTTGTCTAAATACGGAAATTTTCATGTGTCCTGCTTATTAAATTTGTTGGTCTTCTGTGTAATAGATATTAGCAAGCGGACTTTCTCCTGTTTGCCTTTGGATAACTTATCACAAATTCTTCCGAGACACCTTTTGTCACCGTGTCTCTGTGTTATAAAACTTACCGCCACGAAACTTGGCGAATACAAATATTCAAAATCTATTATCCAGGGACGTATTTGCTTATGCGGCTGATTCAGTTTTAGAAAGCTTACGAGAAGTTCACTAGTGTTAAAACTTGTAACTTCCGTACCAGGCACAACCGGATGCAGACAGAATAAGCAGAAGTAAAAATTGGCGCATGCAACGACCTTGCAATTAATGATGATAAGAGCAGATTTTCAATCTACGGAACACTGGGTTCTTATTATCATGTCGCAACGCCACATTACTCCAAGGTTTTCAGGCAAGGTCCCCCTAAGTGCTTAGGTGAATACATCATTTAGAGGACAACAAAATACACCGGAGTGGTCTACCGTCGGTACAGCTCTAATTGTGTTGGTTTCATTAATTGTTTATGTTCCATTTCCCGTCACTCCTAGATAGATTCACCAACTAGTGCAAAAATTTACAGCGAATAAGAAACTCACGTTGTCCACTTGTGTATGCTGTGGAGTGGGAAGAACCGAAAAACATCTGGTCAAAATGAGCTACCCAAAACAGATGGTTAGTGGAAATAAAACTCCATATTGTATCACTCTTTTCAATTTGACTTTTATCGACATATATCTTCTAATTTGGAGTTAAGAACGCGGATTTTAACACACTCACATTTAGCCGCATCAGTCCCATCACATTTGAGTTATTTTTCCCCTAGACTTCCACCACACAGTTGTTTCCAAGGCTTGGTTAGGGATAATTACTCTATGGAAATTGGTGTGTTGACCCCTGCTGTGTCCGGACATACGGAACGTTTCATCAATGAGACTCTGAACGAAGGCTTGGTCTCTGGTAAAGCTGGATTTCTTTTTCCCGGCGTACAGTTGTGCAATTTTCCATTTGCAATGAATGAAATGATTAGCGAACAGAAATCTTGTTGATGAAAGTAATGCCAATAAATTCATTCTGGTTGACAACTGACACAACTCAACAATGCTGAGAATCACCCATGTCTTTTGGCAGAATTGTTTATGCTTACAATTTTAAAAAAACCACTGAGATTTATACTCTACAACTGTTTGTGACTTATACGAAAACGTCTTTCTTGTATGAAATCGATGTTGTGACTGGGGACGTACCTTACGAGAACTTTAATGTGTGAAAGGTGATGACGTGCAATCCTCGGAAAAACTTACTGGACAGTTGTAGACAGAAAACGGCTATCAAAATTATTGTAGTCCGAAACGACATTTCTCCCGGTGGAGCTTGGAAGCAATCACAGTGACCAAAGGTTGTTAAGACGTGGGTTTATTTCGAGCCCGTATTTCGACAGCAGCTGGGATGTGAATTAATCCCACGGTGAATGTTTGTTCGTCAGGTATATTTGACCAGCATCATCGTGGCCAATATATTTGACCGTGTAACTTTGTGCGCTTGCACATGTTCTTGCACCCACATGTCCACTACGATTCGATGTGCTAACAAATCAGCAACGTGTAAGCCGATTGACCAGTTCGATTTCATTGGTTCCCGCGTTTTTTCTGTTAGTCGTCGGTGACATTTGTACGCAGCCTGTGCACTACGCGATCGACACGTTTAGTCGTGGCAAGGTGGTGTCTGGATGGGTACAACATTGTGCCTCAAAATGAAACAGATTGAAACACCAGCAGCAAGACTGCTGTGCGAAAAGCATACGTGGTCCCTGCAAGAAATAGACCATATTAGTTGCCCGAAAGTAGTTACCAGACCGCCAGCGGACACGAAACGGCGACGGTCTAGCTAAGGCGTTCAAAAATTAAACTTCCAATGAGGCTTTCATGCAACATTTCCTTGAAAGATTACGGACAGTACTGCTCATAATTTGTTGATTGACTGTCCGATTTATCTTCCATGAGAAGGTACAGTCCTATATACACGTCAACTGTGTAGACTTGTAGCATGATTATCGAAAGGTTTGCATAGTGCAACGGGAAATTAAAATGGGCAAGCTTATGCTCGACTGTTTGTACCCATATGACATTTACGAACTTATACTTCACCTCTACGGTGTTATCTATCTTTCCCACTCAATAGCTTTGTCAAAACTGGTTGGCGAAGATATTTGTTTCCCGACGCACGGGACTGTAGAGGGGCCAAAAGCATGAAGCAAAACCCCGGACAGGAATAGTTTCTTGGGGCTTGTAACTTAAAATAAAATATCACGTCTTAAGTGTCTCGAACACGTTTACACGTTTACATGTCCCTAAATGCAGGCCAAACGTATTAAACGACAGTGTCCATGAGCAACGGCAAGGATTGTTCTAGGCGAATCGGCAAAAATGGCAGATTTCAAAACGACAGATAAACCAACAAATAACCCTCAATGAAATTTTAGCCTGCATTAGTTTGCTGAAGCAACACTGAATATCTGATCCATTTAATGTTGAATATATTAATCTAGGCAGAAAGCAAGGTCAATTAATTTCCTTTGCCAATACACTCACTACAAAGCACTGTTTGTCCAAAACAAATGGGAAAGCTCGTTTGCAGCCGTATTCACTAGTCTTTAAAAGAACACTTTGAATACAGTCCTATGATTCGGACAATTTAAGAAAACCTAGTTAGAAAGTGGCTACGTAAACGTCTTTTGTTCTGGCTTTCCAAAGCATCGAAGGCACTCTGCTTTCCCTAGCATTGAGATGAGCTATTATACTCGACGGGGTTGTACATACTACCAATAGATTTAATGCCAAAATCTCACCATTTGTGACATAGTTAAAAAAATCACGTGGTTGATACTCACCCAAAATAGATAGTTTTGAATGCTTGATTGGCTACCTTTCGAAATACAAGCTTCAAGTGTAAACTTCCGGTCTTCTCGCTACGTTTGCACCCGGTAGAAATCAGATGCGAGCTTCACTCTCATTAGAGCTTATAAGTAATGCCTATTCTCCGTCAAGGCCGGGAAATAGAAACATCAGTCCCAAGCTGGTAGTTGTGAGCTAAACAAGTACGTCGGCTTTAGCCCAAAAGCATGCACAGTCAGCGGATTTTGTATGGCTTAATCACCGATTTATTTTAACGGAAGGGACAAGGCCAACAACGACAGCAAAAAAATTGGAAGAAAAGTAAACCCCAATTCTGAAACTTAGAGCCATATAGAACCGCAAGAGATCTCATTAAACCATTCGTGACATTCAAATGGGCGACAACACGTCACAATCTATCCCAACGTGACCAGCAGGTTTTGGACTCTAATCTCTGACGATTCCTGTTGGACAGACGATTAATCCATTTGAATATCGCCAATTGACATGTCTGAATCAGTTTTTAATGGCAGACTTTTGATTGCGAAACGTGCTTTGGAAATTGGATGTAAGCAGTCGCTGAAAGGCTGTCAGGGGACAGTTCTCACGAGCACCGTTATGTTATTGACAGTATGCCTCCTTTAAACAACGCAACACTCTTGTACACTGCGCTGATAGACGAAACTAACTGTTGCTTCCAACAAATATACCTCATAACTTGTATTTATTAGAAAAAAACTGTTAATCAGCTGAAAGTCTGATGGGTCAGTCATGTGTTATCGCCATATATTTTTGCGGCCATCGTAAAACCGGAATGTGCCGAAATGAGGTACTCGTGAGACTGGTTTTTCACTTATAAATTCTTATTTAATCAATTGAGTTCGCAAAACCGCCGTATAGGCGATTGTTGACTTTTGATTATGATAGATTAATACCATGTAATTCCGAAACCCAGTTACTGGATCTGCACATTTTAGTAATCCGCTAACAGTGTACAGTAAACACATTGTTAAAACACTGAATGAGATAGACCAAGTATCATCCATGGTGCACGTGATTTCAGGTAAAGACATTCGTCATTGAAATATTTTTTTACTAACACACTGCGTGGAATAAATGGAAAATATTCATTTTTTACAAGGAGGCAGTAGTCGATGAAATCTTCAATCAGCGGCTAGCAATGCGGCCATTCATCTTCGTTTATCGATGTTTCGATGAATCAATTTCTGAATCAATAAACAATCAACACTTTCTTATTCTGCCATGGAATTTATGGAAGGGTACAATTAAAAAGTTTTTGAAACCGAAAGGGTATTAAACTAATTGTAAATCTTGTTGAAATTTGGTTGACTAATTGTGATCAAACGTTTTCATCCACAAGATCAATCTCCGCAAGTCTTCAACATATATGCACAAAGTATCAAAAACTGGAAATGGATTATTTGAGTGGAAAAGACGAGAATGACCTCCAAGAAACAGTTTTTCTTTTACAGTATGTTTGTCTGATATCAGGAGGGTCGAAAACAGATCACAGGACAGTTCAGGCTAATTAGTTCACAACCTTCATGGGCAAATAAGGGTGTTGATCACGGCCTCAGTGAGCAACTTTCTAAGCAAGCTGAACTTTTACCTGTAATATCGAGTTTCCTGTTTCTGGGACGACTGAGGACGACTGGTTGGAAAATCACAAGTATAATTCACACGCTTTCACACAGTTACAAATAGACAGACGATCATTGTGCTATAAGATTTCGAGTCACACACGGTGAGACATTTCTAAATTTCACTTTTAGCCAGATTAATTTTAAATCTTACTATAGGTATAAATATGGTTTTGCTTTTTGCAAACTGAAAACGAAGAACAAAAGATCGACCGCTCTTGCATGCTCCATTCCTCTCCAAACTAACGAAATCTTTTTGGTTTCGAATCGGACTGGCCGAAATTGACATGTTATTCTGACTCCCCATTTTCGTCGAGAATGGCACCGTTCAATGTAGAAGTTGTGTAATTATTGAAGCATAAGCAGTATACAGTGAAATCTTGTTCTCTTGTGAAACAACATCACATTGGGAAAGGAAAGCACATTTTCTGATTCATTATTTTCGATCTTTTGAGACCTTGTCATGAAGCCTCTTATCTTGTAGAAATGTTTTCGGGCTCTTCCTGCTTGCATCCTACCAACACTCTCCCATTACGTCGACTATTTAGAGAAGACAGGCTGGTTTCTTGAATGTCTCTGATCACGGCAACACAATCTTGGTTGTTGCAAGCAAGGCTGGTAGATTTTCTGATCGATTATGTTTGTCACTTGAAAGTGCTATCTGCTGAGCGAAAACCAAATTAGTCTCTGTTTGAAAGCCGTATGCAGTCGTTGTTTTTTTCTATTTCCCATATTGTCCGCAATTCCGTCGTTGCCGGAACAGTTAGGGAATGGCCTCATTTGCCGCGAACGGGTCCAAACGATGGAAGTCTGCTACTTCATGTGCATCGACAACAGGTGGTGCGAAAGTGCTGCCCAGGCATTTCTGTCCAATTTCGTTGTATTCTCCAAGTTATCTCGCGTATCAGGGCCTATGAACCTCCCATACTCAGCTCCGAAGGACCAGTTTTGATAGACCGACAGTAATAATGAGAAAATGCATCTGGTCAACAAACAGTACTTGATTTTTAGGCTGTTTTCATTCAAACGCCCGACTGTTTTGGACCTTCACGGACATCTTTCGGTTCCTACGCATCGTCGTTTTAGTTGCTCTAACGGCAAAGGAAATGGTGACTGTAAGCCTTTTATTCACGAGATTATCCAGCAGTTTGCAATGAGAGGACACTGCCCGAAGAATTACAGCCATTTTGCCATTCTTTTTGGTCAACCTTGATGTTCAGGGCAAACGAAATATCGAACGGACATTTGTTTGTCACATCTAGATGGAAAAAGCAAAGATCACGAAACTCGTCTCGGGTCTAAGTTTGTAAGGAGTATCATCAAGACTGTTGGTTACGAGAAAAGTGGCTGATGGCCAACTCTAGAGAAATGTCTTCGACTAATGTCGAATTTCCTGTTAGGTATGTTAAAGGGATCGAGAGCTGGGGAGTAGTGGCCAATCATTTGAACCAAATTTGGCACAGCTCCAGTTATTTCAAGGGGTGACATTTTGGCACAAATCCAATCGTTACATTTATGGTCGTTTAAATTAATAATTACTGCGCTGAGACCAATCTAGCTTGGACAGTCATGTGAGCGGACGTGTTTAGTACTAGTGTTACTGAATAATGAAATGTTCAATCCGCTGCTCGATACGTCTAAGAAAAACACCAAAATCTCTGGAGTGAGAAAATACGACAGCGCAACGAGGAACACACGTTAATGTGAAGTTTTGGGGCCGAGCAATGATTTCTGTTTTGAAATATGAAACATGGGTAATGACAAATGAAATCTCATTAAATGACTGTTCTGAAGTACGTCATCGACATTCGTTTGGTTGGCAATTTTTTGCCACCAGATTGCCAAGAAACATTCACTGCCATTCTAAAGAACGAGGCAACGGACTGAAAACGGCTAATCATCTGGTTATGGCTGGTTAAGTTTGGCGTAAAATTTGGTCAGTTTGTAAACTGCCTTTGCACTCGTGGTTGTCAAAATCTACAGAATAGAAAAAAGAATGGCGCTGTGAAATATTGCGTACTGAATAGCGAATAAATTACTGATAAACCTACTGAAGAAGTTAAACTGAACGTTTTTTGTTCGTACTCAGTGACTGTGACTAAGCAGATGATGACGAACTCTCCGCGTGCCAAATACACCTGCGGATTTGGTGGACGAAGTTAATGGTGCCATTTCAGTTGTGAATTGCGCCAAGAGGCTTCGAAACACGAAGAAGTGAACATAATATTTGATGCTGATTATTAATTTGACCAAACGAACGGAGGGCTTTGATTAGGGTATCCCCTCATCCAATTCACTGAAATGAGACAAGGTAAGCATGGCAAAACAGAAAATATCTTGGAGTGGTTGAGATAGTCAGTGATAACCAGGTAAAGTCGATGATTTTATCGGTCACAATTGCCAATCAATGACCGCTAAACAGGTGTTGTTGGGCAACTGTGGAATTGACTTACTTTTATTTTTTCGACAGTTATTGCCTAATTTCGCTCACTAATTGCTACCACTTGGAAAATCACGGTTATTTTGCCCATGAAATCCCATTTGTTGCCCTCATCAACCTCAAACTGGAACAGTTCAAATGTCCCAAATCGGATTCTACTCCAAATTTTTGTACGGATGCAGAACCGGTATTCGCTATTTCTATTTGCCAGGACACATTTCGACAACATAGTTTTAAGTAAGCGACTGACAAGGGTGAACAAAGCGTCAGTATTTCAACACGCGTCCTTTTTCGATTGCATTCAGTGACGGATGATCATCCACTGTTGGAATTTGAGGAACTTTTTTCACAGTTGGAGCTGCTTCTAGTGGGCATAAATACACCGATTACGTTTTGGGTACCACATTTATACGCTTTATCCGTATGTAGTCACTTGGATTTCGAGTATTGTGGGCAAATGAGGTGGGCGCGAACGCAACATTCTGCGCATGAATTAATAATCGGTGGTAGCTTGTCATGTCACACAAACTTTATTCATCCGAATCTCTAGTCCAATAAGTTCTGGACAAATGTTTACTGCCAATGCAGACTAGCTAACACAAGGATCCCACAGTTTGTTTCTTTTGGCTAAATTTTGCCCAACTATTTCCGTGCTGCATCTTGATAAGATCGAATACAAATAGAATTACTACACCATTCAGGTCATATCCATCATAAGTAGTGTTACAGCCTGTTTTTAAAACACCTCAGTCTTTGTTCGGGACCAGGGGAAACTTGCAAAACCGCTCGAATTGATTTTTTGCAATCTATATGCACGCGAGCATTCAATTTGAAAAGAAATACTTGGTCCGTACCGGCTGAATACCACATCGAGCGATTAGCAGAAAATCATTGCAACCGGGTTGGACAAACTGGTGAATTTGATCACGAGAATTAATAGAGCAAACGGTAGAAAATTACATTACTGCTACACGCCTAATGTTCCGGTAAAAGGTTTTTAATATCTTGCCTACACGCATAAGTGTCCGATGAACTTTGTGTGTGAAACCATTTCGCACGTACACACGAAGATCCTTGTTTGTTCCTCATTCTTCCTTACATCACCTGTTTCACAAGATGCTAGCAAAACCAGTTGGATCGAGCAGATGAAAAAGCAACCGATGCTTTTGGGCAATCGGAACGGAATGAATTCGTCGATTTTTAAATCGATCGAGATGGCAACTTGTTCACGCTGATTTCACGCTACTTCGGTATGCAGCACTCGTAGCAAAACCGTCAGTAAACGAAATATACGAACCACATGAATAGCTGCTTCGTTTTAGCTAAGATGGCTTTCAATCACAGTCACACGGTAGCCCACTGTGATCGAACTAAGACTGGAATCGAGAGTGAAAAAGGGAACTGCATGCCACTAGAAATTTCGGTCTGGCTCCAAAAGTTCGATAGATACAGACTCCAGCAGTCGGCCAAGGATGATCATGCAGCATTGAAAAATTCTTCTGTAGAGTAATTTCCATATTCCCAACCCCAATGAGCTGTGTGGTGACAGTAGCAAATGCTTTAAACCTAGAGGCATTTTCTTCTCATTATGGCCGATCGAACTTGTGTGACCTTAGTTGGTACGGGTACATCACGTGGACAAGCAGCATGAATATGGGTGTGTATGTTGTACTTCATAAGAACAGATTTTTCTAGTTTATCTTTTGTCGCTACTTCGGAGATGAATTCCGTTCGGATATCTTCAAAAAGTCAACACCGAATGCAAAATGCTCTGTGCACATGTTTACAACCTACTAGCACTGCGTAGTGGGAAAAAATTCCCTAGCATTTTCATAAACAATTTGACCAGACTGTAATAGTGAACGGTGAAATTCCGCATTTACTAGCATACGGTAACTAGATCAGTTCCTCAACTGTCCACCCATAACCATTCGTTTTCAAAACAAGCTACGGAGTTTTATGCAATGCCTTGAAAATGCTACACTGATGTCAATCCAAAATGATGGATAGAGAATTTTCTAGTTCAGCAAAAACCTTTAATCGCATCAATCTTTCACATCTGACTCAAATTAGTTTGGCCGTTTTTTTGGGAAAAGTAAGCAAATAAAAAATACCGGGCAGCACGGCCGAACAAAATCCAAAAGATTTCATGATTGATCTTCTGTCTTTTTTGAGTTGATGCTATTCTCTTCCATGGAAAGTAGCGGACGAGGGTAGTCCATTTACTAAAACCAGACAAACTTCTGCTCCTCACCGGAACAGTAGTCCCCCGGTACTGATTTTCACTTGCATAATTCGATTTCCAGAGCCATATTCATCGTAATTCAGTGGTTGAGCATCTGTCGGTAAGCGGAGGATCACCGGTTCGATTCCAGCTCGTAGCGTCACCATGTAAATGCTGAGTGCACACATGATTTCCACCTCACAAAACAGTCATGAGAATAAATTTAAAATGCAGGGCTTCTGGATATGTTAGTGTAGCAGAGGTGTTTATGTGTATTGGTCTCACGTAAACCGGACTAAAAAGACCCATTCCTCGGTATATTGGAATTAGGAGTGATCTTACTTGACGAGTGAATGTGAAAACTGGAAACACGGAAACATAATAAAGGAGCAGCAGTAGAAATAGTGAAGCCTTCGCATTTAAGGGTACTTATCCCTGCTTTTTCAGTCGATAATTAACTGCTCAAGATAACCAGATGGAACTCGCAGTAAAAGAGATTCTCAGCAATTCATCCATTTTGAACTTCTTAATGCCAACTCGGAGTCACATTTGTTCTCCTCGACTATCAGGCTAGAACCCCAGTCTCCTGACGGGCAAAAGAGATTCACAATGCATCCAATTACTCAAAATTAAATCAGAAGTGTTGCCGTGGGCGAAAAGCTTGTTGAATTCGCTCAAAGTGTCTTTATAGCAGTTTTTCCCACCGAAGGAAAACAACAGTCAAACTCGCCGAGTGCTGACTGGATTCATTTCAATGATTGGTTATTATTTTCGACATTCCAACGGCAACAAAGTATGATACACACGTAGTCCTGATCTCAAGGTTACCAGTACGGGTCTATCGACAAGTGTGACATTCAACGAAGAGCAAAGTTAAACCAGAGGGATAACAGTGACTAGAGGTTGTGTCCTGTAGGCACTTATTATCATAGCATGAAGTACTGTGACCGTTTTTGAACATCTCAATCTCAGCTTGTTTTTCCGCTTAGTAGTGAGAAAGGTTCTCCTGAATTTATCCATGAAACCGGGTTCTCACCGCTAAACGCTGTTACGTAAACCAACCAGCCAACCAACCAACCACACATAGACCTACAGGGACCCTCACATTCTCAACCCACTGGATGTCCAGAATTCGACTCGTTCCCATAAACGGAGACTTCCGGTTCACTCTTGCGATCAAGAATATCGCTATTATTATCACATGATTCATTATGCACTATCAACGAGCCAATTTGTCAATGAAAAACAAGCAGGAATTGAAAAAAGTTTTGAAAGTCGAGGACAGAGTGTGCCTGTTGGTCACCAAAGAATTTTGATTTCACTTTTTACCGCAAAGTGACTATTTTAATCCAAACTGGAGATGTTTTAGTCGGTTCCTGTAGTCAGTAAAACGTATAGACGTCTCGAAATATTTTGTTTGTAATATACTGGCCATGTTCCGATTCATTCTTACACTTCTCAATAGAATTAGCCACCTATAGCCGTCGGACAGCAAAGCCACTAAGTGAATTTAAATACGACTAGTATCGATGGCGCTTGGCTAGCTCCGGTCACGGTTACAATCCTGCTGTTTATTAAATATCCGTCAATACCATGACAATTTCACATTGGAAATTTGTAGAACGGTAAATTAGTTTTTGTTTTTCCGACCACGGCACCATGGTGAATCTTCTTGTTCCTGCCAATCACGGTCCGTCAAGCAACCATGATATAATTTCCCAAAAGAATTAGTTTGCAGTAAGTCATAACAAAATCACTGAATGTCACATTTATTTTACACAAGTTTTGGCTTATTAAAGAATGTGATGCCATGGTAGAAGTTTCCACGCTTGTTCCGACAGATCATAACTGTCAGGTGACTTATAGAATAGCATTATTCATCTCATTTCACTCGGTACGTTCATGCTTCTATTTTTAGAATTGACGCATTCTGACTGATTACATCTAGCCATTTTCATACCTTTGTGTCAGATTACTGGGAGTGACGTCCGTGGAAAGCAAGTTAGGTTCATAAAATCAGACAGCGCGAAATCATCCAGTGTTCCAAATAGATGTTCGTTGACGAAGGTGAGTGATTTCCTTCTAGCCTAGTTTCAACTGCCGGCAGTTTTATTGGTGCTATCAAACTCTGTGACTGACTTCCATGTTTCTTACGAAATCATCGAAAATGAAATCTATTATTTAATGACGTTTTGATGCAGCCTATGCACTTTTCATCTCGTTTTCTTAGAAACACCGTACCATTGAGATTATGGAGGAAATTCGTACACTCGGTGGTGCGTGAGGACCACGCGTCGATTGTCACCTGCGTTATTAGTGCCCTGTGGTTATCTTATCAACCGAATCTTACGGGGACCCTTGGCAAACATAGAACACGCGTATTTTTGCCACTTGATTTGCTCCAATTATGTTAACACAAAATTAGGCCTCTAGCTGGATTGCCCGAGGCAGCATGAACAAATTGTTTTGCCCGGTTTTGCTTGCTCAAATCCATTTCCGCTGATCAGTTAGTTGTCAAAAGTTTTGTCATCTATTATTCCTGGACAAATTTACATAGAAACATGAATACCTCCTTGTTCATTCAAGCGCTCCGGAATCAAAGTGTCATCAACTAAGCGGGTAGGCAGTCAGTTAGAGCTTTCATCCTCATTGGCCAACTCTGATCTATTCTAGTACTATAAAGATTGCAAAGCTTGCAGGTGCTCACAGCTGCTGTCACTAAATCAGGCATTGTCTACGCAAAACAGTCAGTCGGATTCCACCGATCTCAGAACTTTTACCCTCAGAAGTACTTTACCCGTGGTTTACACGCTCAAATGTGCGTGAAAAATGAACTGTACTGGCCAAACAAATGCAGCCGCACGATCCGACTCCAAAACGAACTCCTTAAGGGATTCGACAAAAAATGATCTTAATTTGCCAAACAGCAAGAATCGGCGGACATGTGAGACACCGTTATTTTTTGGATGTTGAACTGTTATTGATGATGCAACACCAACTTAATATGGTCAAAACATTTCACATATTCAAAACACACAAAAAACGGCAAATTGCGGGGGTCTGATATGGCAATAAAAGTGAAATGTTGGTATGCATTGCCATATCCGTATGCGACAGCATAAGGATAAGAGAATAAGATTCCCGAGAACCACTTGACTGGTTTCGCGGTAGTAAAGCTAACATGCCTTATGCACTCCCATTATTCCTGACCACTCATTGTTTATGACAGTGAGACCTACGCGTTCGTTTTTTGTTGTGAATTTTCACCTACGTATAAACTGTGACGTTACCTGTCGTCTTTAGTGCGCACTGTGTGGGATGCAACAAAACTATTCTCGAAATTGGTCTTGTGATTCTGGCTTCTTTTTCAGTCAGTCCCATAAAAAGATTATTTGAAATCACCGTTTTAGACAACATGAAAGACTGCATTCTATAATGGAATGCAGTTGTTACGTCTCATTCTTGTTTTCACCACTAGGAGAGTGAATGGATGTTGACTCCATTTATGGATCCCTCTGTAATTCGTCGTAAGTTTCTCGCCAGCTGAGAATAGCTAAACTTCAGAAAGAGAACACACAAGTCCAAAGTATGGTTTCGTTGCAAGCAGAACTATTTGTTCACGGATGAGCAGACGTAATTTCTCCGAAAACTCACGAACAGCTACACGGAGTCTTTAATGACCTATTGCTTCTAATGTGATTCTGATAAGAACCTAAAAAATAAATGGGCAGATTTGGGAATAATTGGATAAAAGAATGTTGGTAAGACAAGGCTGACAAGTGAAAGCAAACGAAAACTCGACTGCGTAGTTTCGAGGAAACTTTGTCCTTCCATCAGCATGCAACGCTTACCGCTTAGGACAGAAAACAGCGACTGCTCCCTATATTGAATTGCAAAAACAGAAAAAAACAGTCAAATCTGCGGAAATCAACCATCATAAATCTCTATGAAGTGGGACAAAAATCTATGCTCACAAAACTTCTAGATAGTAACTTCATGTAAATTATACTTAGTTACCAAGACAGATTATCTTCTCTCCAATTAGAGTTCAGGCTCAAGAAAAAGCAAAATTACCAATTCATAATTAGAATGAGAACACGATTTGTTTGTAAATCCGTTTGCGCAACTTCCTTACGCATGAAATTATCAGATTTTTAGTTCCGCGGCAAAACGTTCAGTCAATTCAAAGGTTGGAGAGAATTTCCACATTTAAATGGATTGATAAAACATCACCTTCGCTCTTATTTGTGCATCTGAAACCAACGAGGGAAAGATGAGTTGCAACGCCTGAGAGAATGGATGCGATTCTCGATACCTTGGGATATTTCACCATTTTCGAATCTTCAACCAACCGGGGATTAATTTAACCGATCAAGTGAAGTATTAATTGAAACCAATTTCTGTGGAATTTCAATGGATAAGGATCTCAAGGGCACCGATGCACTCGGCAGGCAAATCACAAGCAGAGGGCTGATATCCAGCGGGTAGCATTTTTGCGTAATTTGTGTCTAATAGATTCTATTTGACGGGAAGTCCTGCAACTTCTCTGACGTTTCACAAGTGAATAGCTATCAGTGATCTCATTTAAAACCAACCTGCCTCATTAAAGTTCAAGATAGCCTTGCTGTACATCTATCATGAATTTGTTTAAACTTGCCGACTTCACTGTGTGTGTGTCCAAACTGCACCGTTCTGTGTCGTGCTGAGTTGTGCTGTTATCTTGTGCTAACTTCGCTCATCGACCGGTTTTGGCAGTCTAATCTACGAAAACTATCGACCACCTGTTGATAACTGTTAGTTAATATGTTTTCTCGGTTCTCATATCATCAACATCGTCAAATGTGTGCTGAAACCCTATTATCTATCAGCTGTCAATTTTTTCCTCGCTATGTCAGTCCGACATACAATACCGGAAAAGACAAAAACCACATACTCAGGTAAGACATCCTATTGACCACCAATCACGTTCCACTTGATACGATTTGTGCTACTGACGAAAAGCTGATACCCCGTTATTCGTGTGTGTTGAAGTAACAGAATGCGAACAAAAGTTTGTAGAATTACAGATTTCGATGAATTAGGATTCAATATTGATTAGCTGGAACGACCAGGAGCCTGAAGTAAACAATAGTTCACGCAGGTATCAAACATTACCAAAACATAAACACTTTTGTAGTCAAATTAAGAGAACAGATTGGTGCAGCATAACTTTTATTCAATGCATTCAACAATAAGTAAACAGTCGTCCATTGCCTGGTATGATGAAGCCTAAAGTGTGAAAATCTGGGCAGACAAACGAAAGCTAAAGGTAACTTTTAAAACAGATGACCAGTTCTAGCCAGGTTAAGCTGTTCGTCTGAAAATCGACAAACCAATTCGAACGAGAGTGACAAGTTCGCGTTAAACAATCCTCAAGTGAAGCACGAACAAGGCGCAAGCAGAAGTCATCTTAATGTCTCAGACACCCATTTAAATTATTATCTATCACCGTGTCAGTCATAAGTAGTATAGCAGAAAATTACTGAAAATCTGCACAATAGCTCAAGTATGGTGGTTGAAACTAAAACCGCAAATTTGTGCTGACCGTCCAACTCCACTGTATAGACAGTTAAATAATTTCTTTCGGAATGTAGTTGTTTCAGGAAGTGTCAAATTATAGTTGATTGTCTTAGGCACATATTCCACGTTAAATGTTGGGTATAAGGAAGTAAATATAGGCCAATTAAGCTTCGTTCTTTATCAAAGTTCCCGGAGCAGGGAATATGCCGTTCACTCCTTTTTCCACTTGGCCTCCTTTCCAACAGTGGACGAACCTTAAAAATGGCCTTCAGCTCTTTTCCAAATTCTTCTTTTGCTTTGTACTTAAACTGCTACCAAATAGAAAATTGATAGTGGGTAAAGCACAAACGAAACTGTCATTTCATTTAATAAGTGTAAAGCAGTCTCCACTGATTCAGATCGGTATCTGTTGTAATCAGCATATGACAATGCGAATTTCATTTAGAGGGGCAACATATAGAGTTCCATTATCATATTTGATGTACCTAGTAGAACAGTGTCAGTTTTGCAGTCTTATTAATAATGTCTTATATAAGCAACGTATTAACAGAAGTCCGAAACGGTTATTCGGGAACTTGACCAGTAAATATAACTCATAAATTTCTCAATGAAGCATATGAAAAACATGCATAGTGCTTGCGAAGAACAGAGTAAAACAAGTTGATACGTTCGCATTGCGGATCACTTTGCAACGGTGCAAATTTCGTGCACATGATAACCCCATTCAGCACTAAACTTAGCCTATGGCCATCTGTTGTTTATCAGAGCGACGCGGAATGTTGGTCTCCAAAACAGAACTACAGTTATCACCCGGGCGCAGCTGACCAGCGTTTACCCAACTTAATTTGGATCAGGTGCAGTATGCAGTCCTCCAGTTAAAACTGCGCAAGTTTTACCGATAGGACTGTTCGTGTGCATCAACTAACGAGATCAGCTTTGTAAGCATCGGTCATTTCCAGAATACATATCCACTATTTTTTATCACGCTTAGTCAGACGCGCTGCTAAATCGGGTGTATACTAAATATTTTTTACTTTTTCATCCCTTATCTTCCCGTGTGCTCACCATTTCTAGCGATCCTGGAGGAATGGAGTGAATATCCCATTAGTAGTGGGCCGAGTAAATGGGAGCTAATTAAATGGCATGTTCCAAATGACAATGTGGCATCCGCACCCACTTCGAAATGCTACTTTCCACGACATTTTAGTGTGATATATATATGATTCGTGTAATTCACATTCCCGGCCAGTATTTGGATCTTTATTCAACAATATCGATTTGTGAACGACCAAACAATAATCAGTAGCCGAATGTTTACGGTGTGGTGACCTTCGTAATTAATATTTGCAAAGGAATCCATTATTTGTTTCGAAGGAAAAACTGCCCATTTTGTGTGAACCGAATGCAATCTTCGTTCTTTCACATCGTTCTAAATCACCAATCTAACATGCATGTGTGTATGTGCGCTGCATCCTTGTGTTCGCTAGGTTCACGGCTATGCACGAGTCCAGCGAGGAACAAAGAAAATCCGTCAAATAAAGTTAGACGAGTCGCAATTGAAGGATTAGTGCATCAAAGACGGTGTTCATCGACGGTTCTAGTTTGTCGACACCGGAATGTTACGGAAAATGTGGAGTTCCTAATACAGGAAAAAATACGCAGCCTTTATAAGTTTATTTCCGAAAAAATCACAGCAACGATTGTAATAGTCCAGATTTCACGAATCACGCACCAATTTTTATCTAAATTGAAGCTCAAAACTATTAGCTTGTTCACGAGGAGTATTTGATTGTTCCAAAACCGGACTGCAGATTTGCATAGAATGTTCTGTCATCCACCTGTTCGGCCACGTGAGGTGTGGAACAGTTACGGTATGAGCCCTTTCTAATTCGGACTACACTGAATTGAAAACGACTTTGATTCATTGAGAAATCACCTGCACTGAGCGTTTGGCTGACTCGTCGGTATTTGCATGCGAATATCGAGATGTTACTTATGTCACAATAGCAAGAAAATAGCCCATTGGTCACCTAAAGGAATTAAAAATTGTTGTTTTCAGACAACTAAAGATTTGATTTTGGGCCATCCCTAGTTTTCGACCTAACTACTCACCAAATTAGCTCGGCAAAATAGAAGTACGAAGGGGATCCATTCCTCACCTTTCAGATTAAGTTTTACTAGAGGTCCGTAGTGGGCGAACTGCACTTACTGTCCCTTGAAAAATTTACGCCAGTATGACTTAATCTGATTTTTTTTTAAAAAACTAGAAATGTTGTGAAATGGAATGGGAGCCAAAAATAATGCAAAATCGAATTTTACCTCTCTTTAACGGAACTATTTGTAAGAATTAAAATCTTGACAATGTAAACAGATGCAACATTTCTGTGTGCACAGGTCCATGCAATTTAATGAAATAAAATACATTACAATGATCATAATCCAATATTGTCGGCATAGTTTGCCCGACCATTCCATTATAAACTCCATTGTTCGGAAAGTATATATATATACACATATTTGCATATACAATGCAGTGTATATTTAAACAAAGACGTGTGAGTAATATGGTTTCGTAACCTCACAATTTTCGTTAGAATATAAATTCATCTAGGTTGGTGTCACCACGCACGTCTGCATTTGCGTTCTCCTTGAGGGCGTATTTGCATCCCTTGAATGTACGTGTTTAGCCCCCACGTATGGGCCGCATTCCAAAACTCCGTTTGACATCGCCGTCACTAATGGAGAAGAAGAGAAATTTAGTAGACAAATTTGGAAGGAAAAACACCACGTACGATTGCAAATAACAGGCGCTTCGTCCCGGTTCCGAGAAAATCACAGAGCTTACCAACAAAAGAAATGTAGTGCATTTATTAAGTCAATTTTTGCTGGTCCACTTAAAATCTTCAAGCTGCTGCATTCGAATATGGAGCAGGAATTCAGCCGTTATTGAGCGCAAGCATTGTTCGCATAAGCACTTTAGATTCTTCCTCTGAACTAGGTTCTTAAACAACATTGAAAACTTTGTGTTCCGCCTGTCACTCCCTAGATGAATTATTTGACCAAGATGTTGAATTCGACGAACGTATCTATCGCCATTGGAAGCTTTGCTTCGCTCCCAAAAGGATCGAGAATAGCTTTCTTTCCTCCTGATTGCATTCACCCTATTCAACTCGATGCTTTTGCCATTAGCCACTTGGGTTCCGGCCGGGCAATCGTGAATCAGGCATTTAGGGAATTGGCATCAAATAACTCAACTGCACGTTTCCAGTTCAAACGTAACAATTTGGGAAGAGGAATGTAAAAGAAATAAAACCGAGTTAACTGGTTAACTGGTGCCATCCTCGTAGAGCATAATATTTGGCTTGTCACGACAGAAATTCATTCAAGAAATTTTGAGATTTTGATCACCACACCCGGAAGAACCTGTAAAGTTTATGTCCAGCGAATGCTTTTTCCTTTCTTGTAATCCCAATGACAGGCAATAAATACAGGCATTTAAGCACTCTCGTCCTTATTCGAGGCCTCATCTACCGAGGTAAAGCCATTTTTGCATGGGAAATGCGGCTGTCAAAATTACCAATTCTGTTCTGAATTGGCCTTTTTCTTGTCTATTTTCTTTTTTGAGGGGTCTCTTACCACAGACGAATGTGTTATCTTTCACTTCACTTACCCGACTGTAGGGATGCAACGACTCTTCGTAAGAAGTACACAAGCTAATCTTTTGAGGGTACGCCAGTTACTTTGTCAAAAGACGCAAGCAATTATCTTGTGTTGGACAAAACAGAGTTCTTATGGTGTACACACTCCTCTGTTACATGTTGTCTGAAACCCGAAAATCTATGGGAAAATCTTTTTTTAGACTGTACGGTGCATAGATGTACCGTGAAGCTTTTTCTACAAAAACCAATGACCTGAACCATTTGTTTATCGATCCAAAGTTTGTCATGCAGGCAAGTCCGTGAATTGTTTTGACTTAAGGCTCGGTATTATAAAAAATAGGCCACTGAAATAAAAACGCGATATACTCGAGAGTCTTTGGAAATAGGTTTAGAGTCAAGGTGATTGTTACCAGATTTTATCGGTTATGGGACGACATTCCGTATGACATTTAACCTTCAGATAAAATGACACTGTTTGTAGAGAAAACCCCGTGAATGTTCTGTCATCGGAATGTCGAATGCGACTTATACGATTTCCATCTGCTCGTGCGTGCAAAAGACGATCGATGAACACTGATAAGTAAAATTCTAGCAGCCTATAAAACTGCGAAGTACTTTTATCTTTAAAACCTCACTTCTGCCATCGTTTAGCAGCAACAAAACTGCTCAGCTACGGTAAAAATAATCCCAAAAACGTCACAATACACTCAGTTGTCAGAATGTGATACAAAGTCTGCACGTTTCGTCTCGTTCCTTTACTGTTGGGGTACTGTTCAGCAATTTAGCAAACTACATATATCCCGGGCATGACTGAGTCCTGTGAAAGTTTCCGCGGACTAAGTAGGACTGATCTACTAAGTATGGGTACAGTACACACGCCTAAACTGAAGTTGCATATGCTGCTCTTTTCCTTGAAATATATCTAATCTGAGAAGTCTAGCTTTGTCTCTTAGTTTGATTTTCATATCATTAAATCGTCATAACCACTGCGACTAAAAATGTTCCTTAGTTAGCCATAACAGTGTCCACTAAAAAGCAATTTCACAATTCCGGCCTGACCCGTGTACAAAGAAGCACAGTGGAAGATTTAAGAATTTCTAGAATGTATAGTTTTTCAAACCGCTCCCGCTGAATGAGACTAGCACTATCTGAAGCTATGTGAATGAACGGATGAGTAATGTAGGCTCCAAACCAGAATTGTGCCCCGGTAAATTTTCAAATGTAAACAGCCTACCACATTAGTTGGTGCTTTTTGACTTTCAGCGTCCCGAAGAACAGGACTTAAAGGATTCTACTTGCCTTGTTTTTTACACGCCTGTGAGGTACACACAGGTGATCACTGATTTTCCGTTGGCCATTCAGTACGGAAGGGCTCCAGCCTACCGATCATACTTAACACGGAGCCAAGTTACTGGTACATTCACCCACAGATAAACCAAGGTCAATCCAATGGACGATGTCTAGAATGACTAGGCGAACAGAGGGAAACAATGGAGACTTTTTTAATAGTTCACGCAGCTGAAATCTGCCTTTAAGAAATAAAGCACAATGCATCAAGAGTATTTCATCGACCCGAATTTGGTTTTGGGTAGAAGAGTTTCTACGAAATTAGGCCTAGTTTAAGGGTCATAAAACAATTATAATCCTTTAAATTTTTTTACACTTATTTGGGTACACTGTACAAGTACCATCAGCGTCAATTTTTGTTGATACAAAAAGGCGCAAATACCCTGACAGTGTCGTCGCCAAGTACTATACTGAATGAGACCTGATCGGGCAGAGGCATTCTTGAACCGAACAGTAAACACTATTGCTCACATATTATTACCAACAGATCAAACGTTTCATAGCGTTCAGGGTCGGCCTGATTTCGAGCTCAGAGTGTGATTGATAAGGACGAAGTTGCATACTGTTAAAGCAAGGATTGAAATAACCCCACAAGAATGACAACTGCCACACATCGCCCGTCTCATGTATTCATCACACACTGTAGTGAATTCAAGGGCAAGTATGTTTTCAAGTGTAAAGCGAAATCCCTTCTTAAAGCCACTTCTAATAAGCCGGACAACACTTAGTCCACTTCCCGCACACACACACACACACACACACACAAGCAAGCACAATCAGTAAAAAACAGTGGTTTTGCAGTTAGAGACATAAAAAGTTATGATTCTATTGGCTCGTTAATTTTTACAACGAAAAGTTCACCTTCTGCGTGAAATCATTTTGATACGAAAAACTAATGTGGACTTGGTAACTTTTAGAATTCCGTGCACAGCAACTTGTTTCAAGTTTACACTGAACAAGCAAAACCTTCTATTGTGAATCTGTCACTAAAATAAAGGACATTTGTAACAGACATCGGTCTCTTAGTGTGTCCACATAATCGAAATAGAACTCGAACCTCCTGGAGAAGCAAACAACAAAATCGGTAAACAACTTTTGACTAGTTGCGCTACTCACTGGGTTCCCTTCTATGATGCGGTGCTTTCGTATGGTGAATTTGTTGCTTGTACAGTCGATTACTTTTCTTTGATTCTGGATGTTACAAAGTCTAGTTATACCAAAAAAACAAAAAAAAAACAAAAAAAAACAAAAACAAAACTGTCCGTTGAAGAACAGCAGCATGGAGTTAAGCGGTGACCTACATGAACTCAGCATGGAATAGCAGATATTCCGTTAGTTTCAGACACTCCTTAGATAACATTGATTGTTCGTTTAGTCCATATCTTCGTAGATCTGCTCAGTCCTGAAGCGCTATCAACACAAAAGTATATGTAGCACCCCTGTGTCTAAAGTCCACTATATCATCGTTCGATGACGTTTTCATGCGATTTTTCATTCATCTCTTAGCTGAGCACTTACAAGTGATTTCTAATCTCCTTATCCGTTGATAAACATCACGTTTATCGCCACTTATTGGAAATTCATGCGAGAAAGTACTCTATATTGTGCTAAGATATTACCAACCATTTATCGTAGGCCAAGCCTCAAACTAAAATTTTGTATCCTCAAGTGATTGCTGTTAGCTGTTTATGAGACCTCTATGTAAGAGTTTTCTGCAGATATTCCGCCCTCTTTAAATCCGGCAGAATTGCTTCTTTGTGATCTACCTTCTCACAAATGGTCCCGACTGCACACACCCATCAGGACACCATTCTCAGTGCTTTATTCAATGAAACAATTTGACTGTCGTCGTATAGTTTTCTTACCAAATCTCAAGGTAGTCAAAGTAACTTGTGCATAGGTCATTCGGAAGTTCTGAAGTAGGGAAGCTTTGGCAAACGATGAAGGCAGGGGAGGAATGTTTGAATTGTTTCGTTGCTGAAGCGCCTTTGTAAGCTAAGAGTCCCAAGCTAGTTTCGAATGCTGCAGTCTAAGTCTGTGGTGTCCAATCCCTATCATTTCAATTTTCATTTGGACCAACTCCTCTGGTAGGGTTGAGAGACTTCGTCCAGCTGAACCTCTCTGCACGTATGCTGCACTTAAGTTCACGAATCAAACCGCTTTCAACCCTCCTCAAGCGCTAAGGAATATGCGATCCTACTCTGCAATTTTCGTGTAATCCCTAAAAGTGCGTCTTGCTTTATGCACAATGCAACACCCATTAGCTCGTTTGATTTTTGAAGGACGCTGTTAGTTTTCTTCGATGATCACTCATTTAGCATACCAAACGCTTGATGCATTCGACTATCTCGACTAAATTCTTTCCTGACTCTCGGACTACTTTCGTAATCACATTTAGGGAACTAGGGTGGGGAGGTTTTCCAATATGATTGTCAAAACTTTCCATGTACTCCAGGGGCAGGGATTTCTTTCTCTTTCCTACTTTTGTGCTACGCGAGCAACATTTTGCTTTGTTCTCTGTCCAGGGTATTTATCTACGCTAATGGTAGTATTCTTTACCAGGCTGTTTCTGTTCCTACGAATTTCAGAAATGCCCTTATGAAACCCACTTCAAATATAATCTTCTTGTCCACGAGGGGTTCTAAAATTAACTAACCCTGGATACCCTAAATGCTTTTACAATCTTTTACGCTCGCAATTCTCTACCAGCCTCGTTATACTGAGTTGATAGTCCCTATATATAACTGTTTCTTTGATTTCTCTAAATGTTCGACTTGGGACCAATTTAAGACGAGTATTTCCTATTCAGTAATAATTTGAAAAGCTGAGACTTATTTATCCAAAGAACAAGTCTCAGACAATCTTCAACACCGCAACATTTGTATCTAATTTTCTGTTTTAACTTGTCCTCCTTCTGCTAATCTTTTATTCCTTCGTTATTTTTCTGAAATAGGACTATAATAGTCTTTCGTCAAGGATAGGCAGTAAATAGGTCACTCACACTGCTTTGCTTTGATGCTGTTTGGCTGAACTTGCCAATAAACTTACTGGAGCTTGGACACCTGTAACTGGCAAGATTTTATGGGATCGAACCCACTCACTTGCTTAGCACACACAGTCCACCCAATGTGTAGTTCGGTAGTTTCCTATTAGAATTGTCACTTGTAAAACTCTCCTGGGTTTTGACGCGGATATTGATCCGTAAGGGTAAAACCAGAACAAAAATTTTCTGGATTTGGTTTATTAGGTTTCTCTTTCATACACTTTATATCTACCCTTGTACACTTTGTCTATTATATCATAGGTTTCTCGATGCGTTCTGATTGGAATACAAACATGTTGCCTACGAAATTGTCTCATACAAATGCAAACACCAGTTATCTGTCGCCGTTATCTTCACGTTTACGTGAACTTAGGTTTCTGCACCTGAACGTGGCTAAAGAACAAAACACTTGACGGCAATTCGATAGATCTATTTTTCATGAAATAATTCACCATGTGATATCATCGCCCAACTCATTATAGAGAAACCATGGAGGCACTGTACAGCTGTTTCATCCTTGTTAGGAATCATCATCAGTGCATATGGACCGCGACCGAACTGGCACGCGAACCAGGGACGAACGTTTCTGAGTCGAACGCCCTAGCCATTACGCTACCGGGCAGGCTCTGAACGGTTTGTTGAACTTCCCCACAAGATGTTGCACCTATCCGCCACTATTTGCACGGTCACGCTGATGATTCTTAACACGGATGAAACAGCTGTACTTCCTAATGGTGAGCTGGGCGATGATATCACATGGTGAATTAGTTCATGAAAACATTGAATCTCCTACTACTAACTTGTACCAAGATCTATTTTTATTAGGTCCGAATGTTAAGGGTCTTTGACTCTAATATGATTAGCTCCTATGCACGAACCCCTTTCACCTGGCAGCATCCTTTGCGCTCCATTAAATGAATCAGACGTCCACAAAATCCTCGATGCCAGCATGGATTGCCAGTCCAAATTACTTTGGGACACAGCATCCACCAGGAAAATTTCCCAATGTATCGATTTACGCCCACAAGTTTGAATGAAGGGGGATGAAAGATGAAGTTATACCGCACTAGCAACAATCAAGAAAGTACAACATTATGCTGAGTTGGGTTTTATTATTCATGTGAAGCTACAATTGTGGAAGCCAGTCAAAGGTTATTCCACTCCAAGTGACTTGTACTGCAAGTTTCCATGCTGAAATTTTTGTCAATGGCTAATTTAAAATTGCCAACAGCTGATCAAGAATAGACTATGAGGTCAAACCCAATCTGTGAAAAGTATCAACTGAGTTTAGTCAGCTACCACTAGACTACCACATCAACAGCTGTCATATTCAGTACTCTTGTGAAAACGTAGTTGAAAGAGGTGGAGAGAAATGGAATGTTGACACACCAGGGCTAGGTTCGAACCAAAGACTTGCATGGGCTATTTGTTACAAACAACCCCAATTCACTTCATGCCACTGTCGACCTCATCAATGAAAAAAGAATCGTCGTAATTCTCTTCAATCTAATCGTTTATATGATTCCATGATCCTGGTCTGGCTGTACAATGAAAGATTCTGATTGCAAACTAATATAAAACAATTTGTGCAGAAAATACCTATCAATGAAGCGAGGTCGAAAGTTCAAAGTTGGCGGTAACTACAGAACAAGTATCTGATTTAAGAAAAACCCATCCATTTGACGAAACAGTTCTTGGCGAACAGAAATATTTATATTGACTGCGACACCGAATCAGCCATAAAGGGTTCGGCTGTAAAATTTAAGTGGTTTGTCAGAATACATCTGAACAACAGGACCGTGGTGAATAAACAACAGATCCCGCTTGTATGCGTCAAAAACTCAGTCTCCACGAATGGGTATCCACATCACACAATTCTTGTATGGACCCAATACGCTGTTTTCTAAAGTGAAAAACCGGAGAACAAAGCGTCATTTTCATCCTCATTCATGTTTTTACTAAGAAATTTATTTACTTGGGTTAGATGAAGCCTAAGGAATATCAATACTTATTGCGTTCTTTCTTATGAATTAGTGATCACGACAAAGTGCTCCTGCTAATTGTCCAGTTTGTTGATGCCTGTTTTCATGCACTCATAGAATACGTTGATTCCATTTTTCCAGTGACGAGACACCGCAACAACCGTTCAGGATATGTCTAAAGATAACCCGCCCTAGGGGCCTTGATTCTTTAGGTTCGATCACAAAATTGTGTACCGTTTTATTGAAAAAAACAGAAAAAACTAATAATACATTGTACGCAACTCACACGGGTCTCTTATGTCCAGCTTCTGGGAATTTTCTTTCATTATTGACGCTTTTCTGCATTGTCCTGGTGAAAATTGATCCCTATTGTCAAATTTCCTTTGTAAACTAATGTTATTTCAGAAATTCCGACAGCCCTTGAGTTGTTTCCAGTGGTCGTTATTGAGGTGTTGTTTTGCTTTCTTACTAGACCAAAATGCTCTTCATCCAAAATTACACAACTGATTCTGTAGCTGAGTGTATACCAGTCATCCCAGCTACGTAGTATTTCATGTTTTTCGCACACTCAATGCGAAATCTAGCCAGTTCTGCGGCTGTTCCATATCACAGAATTGTCCATGTGACGTTCAGAACTTCTGTCCCGGGAAGTGTAAAAAATGTACTCCAGCTTGTGCAACAAGTTTGAGAATGGCTATAACATTTTGCAGGGAAGGCAACTTTTGAAGGAATGTTAACATAGCACAGTGAAACTCATCACAGGTGAGTTAGTAGAACACCTCTTTGCCGATATCTTGTGTCCTTTTGTGTCTATATTTACGTCCATGTTTACTCGTAAGGTTTGTCCTTTCACAGAACATTATTTAATCAATGGAACTTGGCTACATTATTTCTTATTTTCCTAGGCCTTTTCTTCACATTACAATACCGTTCTCGAGGCTGACCAAGCATTTCCTCTCTGCCTTGATACAGTAGGTAGCAAATTCCAGTCAGATCCGGGACAAAAGTTCGTTCGAACTGCATAATTAATTCTCACGACCAAGAACTGGGCACATCACAACACCCAGTTAGTGTACCCAAATGGACAGAGCCATTGATTAGCCGTGTTTGTGAGTGTCTCGATTTTCTGCAGCTCGCGGGAACTTCAACCACAACTTCTTGCCCTGTGTGACTGCTACGCATAACAACTGGTGTTCTCCGGGTGAACCTCTCGCTCCCCGCTCCCCTAAAAGGAAGTAACATGTCCATTCTCCTGTTTTCACTTCGTGTGTAACCCAAAATCCACTACCGTAAACACATATAGTCGAATTTTTCATGGTCCCCAGTTTCCTATTTAGCGACAGATGATGCTCAAAAGGCTTTTCCAGTCCAGTGCGGACTGGTATCTTTTAGTTTTGCATCCAGTCGTGAGGGATCACGTTTCCTTAATTCAAATACAACTGGCCTTGTTTACTCTGCACAGATAATCACACATTGTTACCTACTCCCAAAGTAAATTCAAGTGTTAATGTTAGCATTGTTGTTGATGATCTCTAAGATAAAGCAAGGCTCCGGCATCCATTTTTACACATGGATGTAATTCATAGACTAGCAATTTGTTAGGAATGCTAGTTAAGAATGGTTGCTAGTTAGCCATTATGCTTTATTGCGCACTTACATTTCTCATTTCAGGAAATAAAGCAAAAGTTCCATTGGAAATTAAAAAAATCACTTGTATAAGTGCTTGCGGTAGGCTAGTGAATCGGTGGGCGAATGAATTTTGCACCGCAGTCGGCTAACTGACTTTTTATTAAGCAGTGTGTATTACCATAGCCCTAATGGTTAGGTTCGTTTGTCTGTTTTTTGCACATCCCTGCTTTTGACGAGTGATAAATTGCCCGAAGAAGAAGTTCCAAAAGCTGTGCACTTCTTGAAGTTGCTGTCCCCTTTCAAAATACCACAAATGACCATGGGTGATTTTACACAGACTGCTATATTGATTCTGACTAGCGGAAAGGATCATGAAATGGGAAATCTGAAATTAAATTTTTCACTACTAATCAGTTCCAGATACTCGAATCAGGTTCCGCGTAAACCAGTTTGGGCCTCTGTGAAACCGAATGCTTGGCAGTGCTATCTGTTCTACATGTGTGCAAAACTTTGAACGGCTTTATACTTAGGCAGAAACTCGGTCTGCACAGATTTACCGAAATAAACGAGGTCATGTTTCCTTGTTTCCAGTCTATGTGTTGCCTACCTATATCAACACCTTTTTAGATATGTTTTTACCTTAGGAATATTTGCGCTTTTAAAGGTCGAAGAAAATCAAGCCACCGACTACATTTGAAAACCACGGAGACTTGTCAGATAGACGTGGACTTAATCGCTCACTTGGTATGCAAACTGAACTAAGCCGAACTGGGTGCTTGCTTTTTCACACAGTCAGACGATTGTTTTCTTCATCAAATATTTTCAATCCCTTCGCTCAAAATCCGCACGAGGGACTGCGAGAGCCGGTTTTTTTTTCAAAAATATTTCAGGATGATGCTTAGGCAAGGTAACATTGTTAGGTTAAAATATTAACCTACTCGTATTGTAGGAATGCAAATTTTGATTCAAGTTCTGTCAACGAATGCGCTGGATCATTTTGATTGTCTGATTTGATAAATTTTACTAACCGGCTTAATCGTTTAGTCAATTTATTTGATACACTAAACTTTCACGATAGGATAGATGGTAGTTCGTGTTTAAATATTTATACAAGCAAACATAGAACTGAACAGATCGATCGGACGATCGCCTGACTGGCTATCAAAGTAATGTCCACGTTTTCTCGGTAATTTAAACTAAGCCATAACGGCTAAGGCTTTTGACTCAGTCGTTTGTCCCTGGTTCATGTCCCAAGTAGGGCGCACTGCTGGTGATTCCTAACAAGGATTAAACAACTGTACAGTGCTTCTGCGGTTTCTTAATGGTGAAGTGAGCCTTGATATCACACGGCGAATAACTTCATCATAACGTAAATTTCATCCCTTAATATGTACCTCTTAATATAGTCATCGATCTTTCTAATATCACTGCTAAATTTATCACCACATGCTAGCACGCCGTATTCGCGCCCTCACGTTGCACATCAAACGAGGCCAACCATTCCTTCTGGTCATCGTTAAAGTTAGTGAATTACCCAACTTATATGCTAGTTTCCCACATGGAAGCAGAGCGGCCAATGCGCATGAAATGGACTTGTATTAATATTTCAGTGCTTCCATGTGGGCGTGCGTTCAGCGGTACTTCCGGGATTCACCATCTGCAAAGAGAAAAATATCCAGGCTAGTGCTGTGTTTCGAGCGAACCACTTGAACTCTGGCTTATGCTATTCGTTCAGTCCGCTAGGTCTATTTTGGTTCTCGGATGAATCAGCCTTTCTCTAAAACTGTTTCGTAGTATACTTGTCTCGACATTCTAATTGCCTGAACTCATTTGGCAATAGATCCAATTAAGACGGACAAAAAAGCACAATATTCGACAGAGTAGTCGAAAGCAGCCTGAACCTGAAGTAAGCGCTAATGATGATTGCATCTTCTAGTGCTTCTTTCATTCTTTCGATCAGTAACTGCCAGTTGAAAAAGAACGAATTTCTAAGCGTAGCGAAGAAGATCAGGATTCACAGAGGAGAATTTGTTTTGGCTCACTTCGAATACACATTTCCTACTGGTCATTGCAGCTAGTACTATGACGTTTTAATAGGTCAATCTATACTCTAGTCTCTAGGATTGAACCCAACCGCGCAAATAAATTCACTTAATAAGTGCTAAGATGCGAGTGATCAGCTGATGCTCATAAATGTTAAACCAAGATTATTTCGAAGAAAAACGAAACGATTCATCACGAATTTTACAAAATCCGCTTATCAATAAAACTTACGAATACAGCATTTCGTATCCTGATAATACGTATTAGTGCTACGTGCCTAAGGTCACATGACTGGAGCTTGAAATAGGTATGAATAAATGCGTATCAGATCGTCCAAGCCTGATCTAAACAAATCTGATTTTCATTTGTTCTGGAGCTGACCGCTGCCGTACACATTTGTCCGGGCATGACACAGCTTGACGAAACTTAATTACACATTAAGTTTTGAATAAATAATGCTGGAGTTGAGAGTTTTTAGGAATGGTTCCGAAGTTGTATGGAGACGCAAACTCAATGAATTTTCATCAAGTTTCAGATGCCTTTTTGAGGTAATCACATCATGTCCTCTTCATAACGAATTAGAATATCCTGTTTACAATGAAGCTACTTTTTCTGCGAGTTTGTTAATCAATTGCAAATCCCGTACTGGGACTTACAAAAAAGCAGAGCAGAGTAACAGTAATTGCTGGTGCTAACTGAAAGCATTCTGAAGCGTTGGAAGCCATTAGAAAACAACTACGTCGCCGCTCTGACTAGTTATCAGTTTTTTTGAATCTTGAGCAACTTGTCATGTCACGTGCTCACCAACAATGGCAGAATTGCCGTTCAGAAGACATCAAGATTTTGCATTTTATTATGATATACCGTAAGAAGGGAGCATTTAGTAACTGGAGAACAATTCCACGAAATTCCTTAGCAATCGCTTCAACAAATCATTACTGATTTATCCTCTGTGCTTGCTGGCTATCCTGTCCACATATTGGCGAAGAGGGACTCGTGAGATCCAATATGGGGGAATTTTACGTTAAACTTTATTTAAAACAAAAGCATTGATCTTCTTGCAAATCTTACATGGAACGGCTTGTCAGGAATAAATCTAAACATATGGCTCACTTTAAGTAGTACCTATTTTAATATGCATATCGAGTGACTCATGCGGCACTGCTAACGCCTGTCTGACCATGAAGAAACCATGGGATGAGTACTCTGCCGTCTCTCATCGTTGTTATGATATATCAGTAGCGTCTGCATACCATAGGCAAACAAGGAAGCGACTAAAAGGCAAACAAGTATGGGTCAAAAATCATTCCTGTCGAGTTGTCCTGGTTGTCTCAGGAAAAACTTGCAACTGTATGAGGTCACCTGGCCGACGCTTGGCCTTCTGTGGTCTACAAAATTCGGCGACAGATGCTCACTAGGCGGTCTGGAGTTAATCCTGTTAGGTTAGTGAATAAAATGTTCTATTCACAATCGTTTGTCTAACTTTGGCTTCCTGATTTGAACTCGGGTGATTAGCACTCAACAAAAAACGAACAGATTCCAAGTAGTCCCAGGGATTTCAATGATGAATTAGACGTTTATTCTGCATGGTGAACTGCTTGGAACCCATGGGCTTCCGTGTACCGAATAAAAAATGTTAGCATCATATTGTTCCAACGATTCTTAAGTAATGTCTTTAAAAGAATGTAAATCAGTTTAATTTTGCCGAGAAATTCAATTATCCAGTTAAGAATAGTCATTCAGAATGCCTCGTTTGCACTGAAAAATGCAGCAAGGAATACAAGAAAGCATGACTAAGAACGATTTTTTCAACTTTCCATAATTAACACTGCTGTAGGAGATTAAATCCAAAACGTTAGTGTCCGTTCCGTGTGGTAAACACCCGATAACACCCGAGTTTTTTCTTTCTTTAATCCGGAAAGTCGGGGCGGCCAGTTCTACGTCCTTGGCTGCATTCATTTAGACCTCTGATGATCGCAAAAGTGACTGAATCGGCTTGAGTTTGCTAGAACTGTGCGTGTCCGACTGGTTGATTTTTACCATTTACGGTTAGACAGGGTCCCACAAGGCAAAGCGTAACCCGGTTGGTCATTTCTACTACTGTTTGGTACGCTTACCTGATAGGACAGCTTAAAATCATATAAAGTATTATCTGTGATCGTTTTTCATGTGCGATTGTGACAAAGTACATAGAAACCAATCGACTTGAAGCCGCGGAGAGATATGAACATTATGGTCTAACCTGTTTTACTGCACAAAGCAATGTCTTCGAAGCTGCTTATATCGAAGAAGCTTGGATTAAATGAAAAAAACTGCTTATTTCCAACCCACGAACACACGCTGACGAGTTGGTGTACTAAATAGGATCAATGGATGAACTCGCAAAAATTCTCACAAAATCAAATTTCACGTCTAAATTAAACCACGAACATAATCAAAAATGCAAATATCCAAATAGGATTTTGACCGATACGTAATGCAGCGGAATCAAAATCTAAATGCAGCGTTGGCCGGCGAGAAAGATATACCTACTAAATTTCTACAAAAACAGAAACCCTGATAGGCTACGGACGGATGTCGTTGAAGCCTGGTTCAAAGTGTCACGGCAGAAATCCTCATTTAATAACTGTTAGGAACACGACCTAGGTGCACCTTGAATCCGGCAACCCACCTTACCTAGGCGCTTTTGCTGGGCACTCAGTTTTGGTAGTTTAATTCGACAACTATACCTATAAAAGAAAGAACACAGTTCAAGCTGATTAACTCGAGATGGTCCGAGTATCATCTTGACAGCTGCCTTCTGGTACGTGGTTAACTCGAGTCGTTTAGTTTACCATGCCTGCTAGCTTTGGAAACTCCGTTAAATGCCACCAGATGACAGGCACAAGTACCAGTAAGCACGCCATTTATTACTGAGGCAACTTCTATCAAGATATTGATACGAAATATCTGTGCAAAACGCTGTGCCACACATTCTCCAACGCCTGTGGTCATCTGTGGTAGCGAAATTAACAGAACGTACACCAAGGGACAAACAATAAGCAAAACCAGCCACCTGAAATAAGTAACTGTTATCCTCGAAAGGAAACATCATAAATACAGATAGTCAACTATACATGTAAAGTATTTCGCAAATATCAGGACCGAACTAGTTAAGGAGTGCATGAAAAGTTGATACACCATGTATTGTTTTTTATTGTGAATGATATGACGTTAATAACGCACCCTTGTTGGTATACGTAATTCGCCAACTTTTCGACTACCGTGGGTAGTCGCTCTCAAGGCAAGTTTTACAATCAAACAAGTGATCAGTAAGTTTATAGTTGTTTTCCTATGAGGCTTGGCAGGGAGTGATTGTCTTGTAGGATGTCGTTTAGACGTCTCAATTCTTCTTTACGTTCGACATTATCACTGCATAACTTTTTAACTCTTTTGGCCAGCGAAAGAATAAGTGCCCATTTCACCCATTGCGGATGAGTTGAAGTGAAGTTCAAATACTTATCCCAGTGTGCGGACTTTCTGTGAATGATGATATCGAGTTTTCGAGAGTCACTAACTTTCAGTCGACAATCTAGGAAGCTGGTGACTCCATTATGAACTTAACGGAACGGCGTTGCTTATTGATAGCTTGAAGAATGTCAACTTTTTTTGCTGAAATTGCATCAGAACAGACCATGGTGATCTATCCCCTCTGATAGTGCATTCTGTCTCTCATCCGTTACTATTTTCCAATGAGGCTGATTTTAAGCCATTAATACACCCCTTCAAAACGTCCACCTGATTTCCGCAAATTCCTTTACCGGACCCAGTTTGTAATGATGACTGCAGATATAAGAGTGACTAATTCTAATTCGCGGGCGAAGTTCTGTTCTGCAGAACTCACTCGCCAAAAGCCAGTTGGCTGTAGGCACGTTCCATTCCCTCACTCGCGGCATATTCCGTGAAGGTTCCAAATGAAATCTCGAATCCATTTGGTACGTGATAACTATTTCTTCACACTGAGCCAGAATCTGAAACGTTACGTTGTTTCTTTCTAACGAGTCTTTAAATTGGGAAGTAGGTGTGTTCTGAATGAAGGCATATAGGGAAGCTGCTAAAGTTTAAATAGAAACCAAAGTACGCATAATTTACATCTAGGTCTTGCACATGTTAACGCTAGTACAGTTCGCTTATCGTTTTGATTAGATTTTGATTTCAGTGCCAATCAATTATTATCACAATAGATGTGGGCTTGTGAAAATGCACTTTCACTTTACTCAGTCAGTTCCTCAACTACGGTTGAGTTTTCATCCGCATGCAGTTTGTGTATGAGACGCTACAAGCGCCTGACCACCTTCAGAGCTCCAAACGGGAACTGTCATTTTGATAAGGATGAAATTAGCCAAAGGCCTTTGACTGAGTGTCAGTTACCGAAAAGAAAATTAAACGAAATTCTTTGTGAAGGTGTATTTTAACAGGACAATGGAAATTCGAATGAAACCTGATCATTTTGAGGCACCGCGAGTAAGCATTCGCTGGTCTGTCATGGTTACACTATGGAAATCAAGGTGATCGGAACATAACCCAGTGCCAACAAAACGACTGGCGAATCTCGGGAATATATAAGAACTATGACCAGAGTAACTCACTTCAATAAGTTCTGATTCTGATTCGAATTTTATCTTCCGTGATTTAACAGTGCACGTCAGACCCAAGTAAGTTCTCAATCTAGGTCGCGTTCCGGGGACGAAGCAATGATTCCCTTCGAGAGTATCCCCGTTGTGATGCTGCATGCGCCGCAATCATTATCTCATCTTACAAATGAACACTCAACTGAGTAACACCTCAATTCAAACATGTTTATTGTTGCAATGCAAAAGATAAGATTGTTATCGGAATTAGTCAATCTGGATGTAGTTTCTGTGTTCGTGAGGCCCCTTCTCCGCTTCGACGCCCACTGGGCTGTTTCACCTAGCGCAGTAATCCTGTCGTGTCTTGTGATGTCACAATGAACAGGCCGGCAACAAGCCTCAAAAATTTCATTTGTCAAATAAAGTTACTTTGGAAGTTACAAATACACTTGGATCACCTGGCATATGATATTCCGTTGTCCTCTTTTGTGGTCTTGCAACAGAGTTATATTCAGATTATGATAGATGATGAACAATATCGCGTAGATTTATATTTGCAAGACTTTGAAAAGTTGAATACAAACAAGCTTTTTGAGCCTGGTAGCCAGTTCTTCATTTGCACAAATGTTCACTGTTCTAACGGCGAAAGATACGACACACAAATTTTGTTGTTCGCTAACGGAACAGTCGAACAAGTTTGCAAATTACCAACGATTCGATTAGCGGAGGCAACTTGTCTAAAGACAAGTTTTTCAAGTGAACCTTTGTATATCAAGTGCCAAATGGCGTTTGGTTTTTTCATTGCATTCCGAAATGAACTGGGCTCCGATGCACTCGCGTTTAACTACAAATCGTTCAAAACAATACTAAAATAAATAAAATAAACTAATATGATAATATAATACATATATGGTATATATAACATATAACAAATAATATAATAATAAATAAAATAGTACTAAATTGAGCACGTCAATAGAATTATTAGCTATGTTGTGAATCTGATCCATTAAAACATGATTGATTCTCAGGATTTCACGGAATCTGAAAGTAGTATCAACAATTACTCGTGAAAACTGTTTACACGCAATACTTGTTGTAGTCAAAATGGTCTTCCGAATTGTATCGCAGAGTGGTCCAGAATTTCGCATCGTAATACCCGAGCAAAGCGTGATTTAGATAACTCAGTCGTGAATGCACGCAATGCCGAAAGCACCCAGCAACCCTGTATTAGAGGAGCAAGTTGCTCAGTAATCAGTCGATTAGCAACAAACTGATTTGTGCGTTTTTACGTCCCCGTCCGCCTGGGTTCAACGGTGGTTCACCGCCGCTCACGAACTTAACTGTCGAACACTTTTGTGGCAGCCGATGCATGTGAAGGTTTGCAAATTGGAAGACGGGAGAAAATGATCACTCGCCTCAGCTGACAATCTGATCGAAATCAAAACAGAAAGTCCTTATTTGCCTGCTAGTGGAAATGTGAGCTTGTGTTGGAGATTAACCGGCAGCCCTACCATACACCTCAGATAAGCACAACTAAACAATCATGTTGCAGGTGAGTTGAGCAGTTGATGAGCCATTTGGGCGTTGAAAATTTCTGTGCTCGGTGTTTTCCACCCTGATTCACACACGTCACTTGCAGCTCATGGTCAGAGACCACGTGCACTGGCCACTCAATTACGTCCATAATATTTGTAATGAATGCTAACGTTAGGAACAAATCCGTGACTATAATCGACGGAATGCAACAGCGAATTGTCGTTCTGTTCGTTACGGTGAGGATGATGAGTGCAGCTGGTCGCATGTGCACCATCAAATAAAACTTTAGTAAAGTGTTTTTTGATAGGTAGCCAGAAGCGGAGGCTACCGTAAGAAACACTGCACGTACATTCCAGGCAAACTCTTGCAAAAAAGCACTTATTAGAAATGGTAAAAATGCTCTGCAGTGAACACGAACAGAACTGCGACGGACTGTCGTTCAATACTTAGAACTTCAAGAGAAGAATTCATGTTAACTTTTATTGAATGGTTTTCAATATTTCATTGGAATGCACTATCATAGTGCAGAGTCTACTAGAAATATATTACTTCGACTAGACAGGCAAAATTTCTGATATGACCTCAGTTCACACTAGAAAATCAGAATAACGTCTATTCACTGAATAGCAGCCGACATTTGCAAACGGATTTTCTACATTGCACGTAAGTACTGAGATCTTATACAACAGCTTTAATCTAAAGTCGATATCCGAACCTAGCGCAAGTCTTCTAGGAAAGCAAAATAAGTTGGCTGTCCAATATCATGAGGTGAACGCTAACGTTCCCTTTGATAATACTTATATTACAGCCCAAAACCGTGTGATCCTCTTTCAGAGCGCGTATTACTTTGTTCGTTATCCAAAGACGAAACGAAATGAGGAGAATTACAAACCTGGTAAATCGACTATTAGAATGGATGGCTATAATTTCAAAGCAGGTGGAAGCTAGCTCGTAGAGCAACAGGAATGAGACAAACTGTTTGTGCGCCTGTACGTGTTAGTCACGAGATAAAGTGTGTCGGGTGATCCCGCTAACGTTAATCTGTCAGCCAACAGGTGCGTAGGATGTTCGATGACGGAATGGCATACAGACCGGTTATTTCCTATTAGTCACCGGGTTTTCTTGCGGCGAGTGTTTCGGTTGCGTAATCGACGGGTAATTTTCGTCCCCACCATAAAGACACATCGGTAATTTTGGTCTTGGATATCTAATTGCTTGAACATCATCAATGTGCGCACACAAACTTGCCCTTAACTCGCCAATAGTTTTTGTTCCAACGAGTAGTAGCAACCTATCGCTAAGAGCTCGTGAGTTGTTGTGGCAAACGATGAGCGACGATGAATGAGTCACTATCTTCTGCAATTCGTCCAGTTTCTACCAAACACAAGCAATATTATCGGATTTTGTTCCATTCGGTTTAAACAGAAAGAAACAGCAACATTTTATTTTGCCGGCCAGAAAATATTTTTCCTTTCCACAAATCATCCTGACCGCCCACGTAAATGATTTTTGCTAAAACCCATTTGATATATATATATATATATATATATATATATATATACGTATATATATATATATATATGGTTTACGGTGAATGAGCAAGTGCGTAAAAATAGCGTTATCCTGAAAACAGGCTGAAGACTGCCACCATAATAACAGATTGTGCGAAACGGAGAATGTGAATAAAAGCGAATCAATGAGAACACTGGAGTTGCAAAGATTTTACGGATCGGATAGAAGACATTATGTCACAATCGGGGTGATGACAACAGCGACAAGATGTCACGCGTGTCGTAGACGTCGAACAATTATGGTTCCGAAGTTCTCACGTAGTTGCTTGTGCTATCGACTGGCTTGAAATCTGCGAGTTGTGGTGAATATAAGCCAGATTAAATATTCAACAAATGTATTAGAATTTCACTTTGAATACCGCAAACTATCTTTGCGAAGAACGAGTTGGACAAGTTTTATTGTTCATTTTTCTCTTTGTAAGTCTGGTGTGCTTTGTGTGTATACATTGCGATAGCAAGCAAAGTGGTATAGAAGTTCGGGTTGAGACTCACCATGCGATCTATCTTTTTCCGCTGAACGATGAATACGTTGGTACTACCTGAAACCTGGAAGGCCTGTCAGAGACAGATCCACCTTGGGGACTGAGGCAAGTATTGCTCCGGTGTTTTTCATTATCCAGAAGGGACGGATGGAAACTCTTCATTCCTCGTGTTGACTTCTGAACGCACTTGGCATGTTGTTCCTTAAGTGGTTGCTGTAAAAAGCATTGGATAACGATTTTTTCCAAAACTCATCAGGAAGCCAATGGATGTCCTATAAGTGCTTCATTTTCTACTGGTTGGCATATTCTCTGTGAAATGCTACATTATTTTGGTAAAAAGACTGTAAAATAGACAGTCTGGAGCATGAATAATGAACATCACGTGTCAGTATCCCTAAAATAACTCCATTCTTAAAGAGGCCTAAAAAGGAAACTAGTAGTTCACCTACTACACCTAAAGCCATGCAGTGGTGGGTCCCTGACGTAAACCGAGTTACTATCACCTTTTTCATCCTCATAGGGGAAAATAAAATTTTCACACCATAATTTTCCCTAGGCTCCTGAGCCTCTGAAATCTTTTGAATTGTGACGTGATAGCTTGAATTATTCATGTCGACCGATGTTTTTAGTGTTGCTGTCAATTTGTGCACTATTGGAAACGCACAGTCCCAGCAATTCGGAAACATAAGTTACATACATATTAGAAAACTCTCGAAAAGGAAGATTTTTGTTATTTTTGGATTTCATTTCCATACTCTGAAATCTTTTTTACTGACTTCATCCGCAAATGAATTCGCTGTTTTCGCCTACTGTGGTCTTCATTTTACTTTTCGTAGTCCATTTCGTCAAGTGGAAACCGCATGGTGACTGTTTGGGTCTTACTGCATAAAGACTGTCTTTTCCAGTAGGTTTTGGATTGCATCACACATAACTAACCACAATCGACCTATTTGGACTTGATTTCCTCCTCTGATGCCGCCAGACCATAAACACACCCGGTTGAAACGATTAGTGTCTAGTTACATAAAGTGAACACTTGCAAAATTGATTCACAATTCAAATTCCAGCTTGCATCTACTTACTTATCATGCCTAGAAAGAGGAATGATGTTTTGTTTTGATAATGTTTGTAAATTGAACCATCCTCCATGTGAGGACTGATTTTCAGTCGGATTGATGTTGTTATTGGCGGAAGATGCAAGCGCATATTAAGCTTCTTGGTTGTATCTACCAATTAGTATGGCGATGTGCCCTCAAATGATTATTTAAAAGGTATCTCAATTTGGCTGGCTACCCCTAAATCCCTGGAACATACGGAAACAACATGAGATTTCGTACCTTCTCAATGGTAGATTGCAACTCGCCGTCTGCCGGCCCGTTGCCAAACCTGACTTGACATGACCTTATGCGGTTCTATGGCAGTTCAAACTTCAGAATCAAATTTTGTGGGTCCCTCGCCGCCCATGAAGCGGGCCTTAGTATTCATGGAACATCCCCACTTCAGTCCACCCATGTAAGAAGCAAGTAATTTGTAATAGAAAACTCTGATAATTCCCGCTGAATACACCGAGAAAATACAAGCTCGTATGCCGTGTTTCCTACTTATGTCATTGCATTACAACAAATCAGGAAAATTTTAAACAGATTGGGTTAGTCAGAGAGGGGATGTGAAAGGGATCGTTGATGTTCACTGGACAGCTCGAAAACAGATGAACGTGTTATGTAAATTACTGCAGTGTTTGAGTTTTGCACTGTGGTGGAAGGTGGGCCAGGAGAGATGAAGGGCAACCACTACCTGTTTTTTTTTGCACACAGTGGACGAATGTGAAGAAGGATTGCGAAAGGTTCCTTTGTGCTCAAGATACAACAAAAAACCAAACTAGACTGCCAAGACCGGACCTTATACAGGGCAAGTAAAGCTTACCTGATATTGACGGTGCGGTTAGTCTGCGCTGGGTTTAAACCCACTGCGCTATTGAGTAACCTAATTGTCCCAAGGCTCAACCAACCAACCAAACAACCATAATTCCACCTGACTAATCCAAACCTCTTTAGACTTTTCCTTGTTATATTATAATATAATGGGTTCGGTAGGAATCACCGGAAACGAGCCTGTTCGTCTGCTTGCTTGTTCTCTCAATGAAAAGGTTGTTGGCGTTGTTAACTTATGCCAGATTTCATTCGTTCAATGACTGAAGTTGCAAACTTTCAGGCTTTCCAAAAATGATGCATACTGCTTTTTTAAATAACATTAGAGTTAATCCAAGGAGCGTTTTGTGTTTCACCGGAAACTGTCAGTTTACATTACTTGTACCACCAAAAAAGAGTAAAACAATTCATATAGAATTCGGCGATTCTCATTTCTGGAATATTCTTTTCTCAAAGTGTCTGATGGGTTGTTGACTTTTTCTCCGAACGGTAGTTTTGTGAGCTGGATTCGCGGTTACATCAGCCCCGTTTATGAGTGCTACATTCTTTATCGCCTCGGTTATCGATTTTGTGAATAACAGGTCTGTTCTGGTACATCAGGGTTTGATTCTGGCTGGCTTGATGCTCTCATGCTGATCCAATGCTCCGGAGAAATTTCGGCCTAGATTCTATCCGGACCTGTAAGTATAACGTCTGAGGGCAAGCCACAATGCTGTTAAAACAGATTTTTCTGCTTATTCAGCACAGGCCCATTCCGAATTGAAGATGAACTTTGCAACAATCACATTCGTTAAGAAATAAATCACCCAGTAAATGCAACCAAATTGTTGTTGGACTAATCAGTAATAATCGTTAGAACAATTTTCCCCTTTACAATATTTTGCAACATTCCAATTCCCCTATTCATGGTCTACCGACCAACAGTCTCTTACCAACCAGTCCGCGAATAACAAGTACGCTGGAAAACAAAACTGGACAAGAACACGATTCTTTCCTTGAAAGCCCTTTTCTGTTTCGATTTCGGTTAATGAATTTGACTGTTTCGCTTGAGGAATAAACTGTACTTTTCCAGTCAATGGCTTCTTTTTGCCTTCCCGTTAGTCTGCTGCATACATTCCGCAATCTCTTGCTTCGGATTTTCGTTGGCGCCTTCAGTCGTCGTCTGCGGGATGATTGTCTTCCCCAGAGCAACTATACAAAAAGTTGAGTAGTTTTTTTCCAAAAAGAATCCTGTATGCCATGGATTCAGTCCATGTAACTGAACGTGACAAAATGAAGCAGGCTGCTGGATGTATTTGGTTTATTAGCCTCACGTAGATTGCGTTATCTGCAAGTGGATCAAGATAGCAACCAAACAGACTACGTGTTATTTCAACAGTGCACAAGATTTGTAAGCTTTCAAAGCAAATGTTGAAACCTGTGAGTTTCGGCTGCCACTGAATAGCGAATACGAATTACCAAAGCGAGCATCAAGGCTTTTGCGAACCGCCAACGTACAGACTTACGGAATCTAACTTGGTTAGTATGATAGGATTAGCTTCTTTGGTCATTTTTCATTAGAACCAAAAGACATAGGTGAACAAGACCCAAATAGCGTCGTGACTGCTCTTTGGTTATTTTGTGTTGTCATGAAGAATCATTTGGTACGACAGAAGCAAAATCGACACACAAACCAAACACTTGATCTTCCACTTATCGGGCAAACACTCTAAAAGTGAGCTTCTGTTGGGAAGCAGCACTAAATGACCACACACCCAGGGTGGAATTAAGGACGTTACACATCAATCAGGTCCGTTGTCTGGGGCTAGCGATTTTAGTTAAGACCTACCTGAAATATTTTTGTATGTTCAAATGAGTATTAGGTGCATTCATTAGCGTACTAAAATCATCAATCGAAGTCATTTGCTTTGACAGGAATTACAGAAACCATCGTGGACTATAGGTTCCTATTCATCTTTGCGTTCACTGCGATACTCCCAATCGCCAAATGAGTGAGCACGTTCGCCGATGACCGGACAGCAGACAGCTTCTGAAGCCATCTAATCACAGGGTGGATACGATTTTGTGTGTGGATTGGTCTACTTACCTTCATTATGCTTTACTATAAGATGTTTTGTTACATTAAATTATGCAAGGAACTAAGTTTAACCGGTTCTCAATCTGCTCAGTTCTTGAAACAGCCACTAGTATTAATAAGCTGGGTCGTATTGAGCAGTCTAAAGATTACAGTTACTAGGCCGCCCGAACTTGACCATTAGGTTTTCGTTTTCTTGTGCTATAGATTGAACGATAACTACACCGATAATAAGTCAGTTACACTAACCCCATGTTAACCAAATTTACATTCCGCTAAACCAAATTTTCGCGAATCAACTCGGTCATATGACGTAGTTTTGCGGAATTAAAGAGCGAATAGACAAAACTGAACGGGTTTTCCATCCCGCTATATTGCTCGTCTCTCGAAGGAATTTCGTTAGTTAGTATCAAACCACTACGAGTATACCAATCGGTATAAACATTAAGCGAACTGTTCCGTGATGGCGTATCGTAGAAATGCATTTAAGCGGTTAGGAAAGCCGTAAATGTGCACTGCGATGAAGCTTATCCAGAAAGATTACAAGAAAAAGTTGGAAATTATTATCTTCAAAATTTTTCCATTTCTAAGGCAGCCTCAGACGACAATCTCAGTCATGGTTTGTGGTGTTGGTTCTGCAATCATGGTATTCTTTGTTTGTGACATTGTCTATCATACTCCCGCTGTTGTAATTATAGTGCCCACTCCTGGTGTTCGCTAAGGTAGTTTTTAATTGTGTTGGTTACGGACATTTCTTTACCTTACCAAAGATACATCTCGTAATTGTGTCGTCTTAAGAACTTTCGTGAGTTGTGACATTTACTTCTTAGTCAAAGATGTAGCGCTCAAAAGTTGATTGGCGAAAGACTTAAATGGAGTAGCATTTCACAGAAGCTTGGCCACGAAATTTATAGCCATTTCAGTTCAGTTGACAAAGGACTTTGAGAAAGGGTAACCGTGTCCTGCCTGCCTTACAGGATGCTAATCCACTGAGACACCACCGTCCGAAAACGGTATTCAGAGTTCTTTGTGAATACTTCTACCGAAGAGAGAGAATAATTAAACAAAAGCCAAGATTATTGTAAAGCAAGGTATTTCTGAAGCAAATAAATATTTGCGGGGGACAGATATCGTGTAAGCTTTGATTTGTCTAGTTCAAACAAATGAGTAGTGTGTCGCTTGTGGAAAAATTATAAGTCTGACTGGAATGGAAGGGTAATCGTTCGATAAAAGAGGATCTAGCAACCGTAAGTGAAACTGTTGGCTATTTTTTCTAGTTCTAAAACGACAGCAACAAAAAATAAGCAATTAGGCAACGGCGTTACAAAAACTACTATGAAAGCATCGCAAAAGAGGCTAGTCTCAATTTTTGAAGGAAACGAAAATGTGCGCACATCAATCGCTGTCTTGCCATGATGGCATCTAACTACGCGCTCGATGAATTTAGTACATCACTGGACTTGGCAGACTACTCTCTATTGATGCAGGCCGTATTCCTCGTTCAATGAACCCTATGCTGATGAAAGGCCTGAAAGATTTAAGGGGAACGAGGAAGTCCTCACTATTTTCCTTCGGCCAAGATTGTTGAATGCAGACCACACTTGATTGAGTGAGGTCAAGGGATCGGCGTTCAGGCGTAAAAGGTCGTGGCATTTGGACGTGAAGCTCACGGGTTCTAAACCTCTCACCGTCAGTGAAATTTCACAGTTGGTGGCCTTTGTTTGCCTTGGCCTCCTCCATGCAAGCGATGTGAGCAGTTGTTTTAATGATAAAGTAGCGAAAATAGTAGTCCGAAACGTTGGCTGAGCATCGTAGTTTTCTAAGAGAGGTTTGATGCTAGTGCTAACCAAGCACGGAATGATCATTTTTATTATTGTGCTGCTGATGGCTAACCGTTAACCAGCATGACTACCTTCCTCGGATCAGATCAATTTCAACCAATATAGTGGCCAGGGTAATGAGAATGATAAACCAGAACTAATTTGTATGGAAGTTTCTCCTGATGATAACTCGTGGGTGATATGAAGAAAGCGTGTAAATGATAACAAGTAGCAGGTCCTGAAACTAACAAAATGTAGCAGAACCAATAGAGGGATGCACCTTGTAATTTCGGCAGCGCATTAGTATCTATAGGGATCTGCTTATTTCTCGACGAAATGACTTCTCCACGGTCTTGGTCAGCAATCGATGGCCTGGTCAAATGTGCATACGCATACTGTAGTTCGAGTGGCATACGCTGAAGTCAGTATATCCTGGACAATTTCACATTTCTGTCCAACATTTGTTATGGCTTTCATCGTCAGTGCACTTCATGCAAGGCCATATGGACGAATTTTAATGATCTAAATATTAGGGCTTCAATGATAAGCTGCTTCATGTGACTGGATGCAGATCGATGTGCCTCTGCCGAACAATCTAATCGGTCAATTGATCATTTCATTTTCGCTGACTTTGGTAAGAATCAACTGAGACAGTTGACCGACTGCTTAAAACCTGAAACAACTTACGCATCATTCGTTGATTGCGAAATCGGACGGCAATTATCTCTTCAGTTTCGAAGCCCGTGTTCTGGGGAATGTGACTTTCCAACTTGATTGACTTTTCATAGGAGGTTAGCGTCCAAGTATGAAGTCCTCTTAGACACACTAGTGCAAAACATAATCAAAACTTTCGTCATGTTTCTGAACGTTCTTGTCAAAATTGGAAAGTTATTCATCGTGCGATGTCGCATATCTGAAAATTAATCCAGATGGCAAATGGATAATCTACACCAAAAATTTTACTCTAATCTATAAATACTCGTTCCTGTCACCCTTAGAAATAAGAACAAATTGAACGGGATGCAGTATGTAATTTGATCATTGAAGCAAATAGCATTTCTCTAAACAACTGTTAGGCTTCCTGTACTGTGCTAATACCGTTGGCTTGCTTGAATTTTCCTTCTCAATGTCCCTTTGCTAAGCAGAGTACCAGTTAATCTCACTCATTTAAGTCGGCCATTTTCGGTTTATTCAGGCTGACTGGTTAACTTCGTGAACCTATACTTTCTTAAATGCAATACCCTAGTTAAATCAATCCTTACCTGTGGGATGCTTTTATACAGTATTTTGCAAAAAACATTTAAGCTAAGTTGGACTCGTCTTCAATGATATTAAGCTTGAGGTGTGCTAAAGGGGTTCACGTGACTGATACTTTATTCAATTCTAGCTGTGAAATTGCTGAAGCCAGACCAACTTTCGTCAACTACTGCTTGTCTGACATCTCAGGAAAAATAACTGCTAAGATGGATCTCGTAAGTTCATTCCACCTGGAATACAAGAGAGTGCATGGTTCCTCTAACGCTTTCGTCACCGTCGTCAGTGAGTGAAGCAGTCCATCGGAAATTTTCGTGGATCCTCTGAATAGGAATCCCTTAAGCATTTAAATCCGTCTACGACCACGTACAGAAGACGTTTAGCCGGGAGTACAGTGAGTTGAATCGACTTGTGAGTTTCAGTGCTACTACTCCTGGAAGCCTTCTTCGTCACTTATTATTGCTCAGCCAGTATCCAGCATTTCGAGTGGTAGGATGGGAGGACAAATAGCAATGGAATGAATTCATTTTGGATCACTCAACTGAGCATACTGCAGTGATTCTTTTGCGTCTTGACTTCTCCTTAATCTGTGGCACAGCATCTCTGTGTGTATGACACATACTAGTATATCTACATCTGACCGAAATTTACTTCATTTTCCGAGCATCGAGATTCTAACAACGAAACCGTTTTCCTTCCCAATGACTTCTTTTTGAAGGAATTCAAAGTTTGTATTATCTCTTACATGATAAAAAATTTGAATACGAAACAATTCGACTTCTACACCTTATTCATCTAAGCAAAACTTACTTCTTTCACAGACATGAAGTCCGGCAAAAACCTTTTTCTGTCTGATTCTATGCGTTCCTTTACATGTTAATTTATTCGTACCGTGTGACTATGGTCCACTCAACATTTCTCGGCTTTCTCATCCCTGTTTTTTCCCCATGATAAATATCAATGAATTACTAAATATACGAAATGGCTAGTTTGAAAGAGTGTTCATTAGAGTGGAAGTGAGTAAAGCCAACGTAATTTGTTCCTCTCATCAAGTCGTTGTCTTGATTTATGCAAAATTCACAGGATCTTGCAAGGCCCTTCAAGCACAGCAGAACTGAGTCAATTAAATGTTCCGCAAAAGTGTTTGTTGACTGTTTAAAAAATGTTTACATTTCATATTGAATTCACGAGGAAAATACTGATCTATTTTTATTGTAGCCCGCTCACAGTCACCGATAGCCTCATTGGACTCGAAAGAACCACCAGCAGTAGGACAGAATAGTGCTGGCTGGACGACCTTCAACTCACATTGCCGATAGCGTTCGAAAATCATAAAGCTGTCCTGTTCATAGCCTTCAGTTACCATTACATCACCTTCCGTCTACCATTACCAAATATGGTGGATAAATTGCAGGCGATTATCAGATTGCACTCGCAAAGTTTCCATTTCCCACATTATCGCTTACAGCTACTGGGTCAAACTCAATTGTTCGGGCAGTCCAGTCCTTTTGACGCAGCATTTTGCACAAATCGAAATTAGGGGAACGGTAGTTTGTTGAATTCGATGGAACAAACTGAATAAGAGCCCTTAATTCACTAGTCTAACGACGTCTTAAGTGCAGTGGTACGAAACCATAGCTAGTAAGCTATCAAAATCTAAACTTATACAATGTGGTTAAGAAAATTCGAAACTCATTTCAGGAGTGATTCATTACAAGTGACTTATCTCCCGCGTAACACTCCACCCGGCACCTGGTCTCAGTGCGTAACGATGAAATCCCTTACTTTGGCTGTTCGGCGCGTGGATCAAACAGGACACCGAGACACGTTTGTTCCGCTGCCCAAAAACGTTGTGCCCAGTGTCTTCTCCAGTTCACGTGTCCACCAGATCTCGATTCTCTATTGTGTGGATTAAAAATGCGTTTATCATAGTTGAGCTAAACCCGTAGCGGTGCTGTCTACTGGAATTTCCTTTGAAGTATTCCAACTCCATTTTAAAAATGTTCACATTCTGCCTTCCCATTAGACTCTTTTCACTCTACCATAAATGGTAACAACAGCCAACATGGTTCAGAAAATATAGCGTTTGTCTGGTACACGAAATGCTTTGATGCAGAGCGTTTTCGTATGCACTACCTAATTTACATGTGACGTCACGGTTTCACATCATCCTCAGACAGAAGCAAAAGACCAGGGAAACTTACGGAAAGCGGAATGCAAGCTAGTTCTTCTTCAGGCGTACTTTGACTCACAATAAAGACAGAACGTCGTTGACACGGAAAATGGACGGTCTGACCACCGAGGTAAAAAGGGATTCCAACACAAGCAAATCGCCCATCAAAGAATTCCTTCCAGTTAGCGTGCCATAAGTAGGCACAGAGGTCAGGGGAGATCGCGCTACATGGCAAAAACTCTGCAGTTTTACTTTCCTCCCTGGCAATGTAGGAACTATTCACCACTCGTTCATTATGGTGCTTAGCTCTTGGATTGAGTGTCGTAGCTCCGAAGATGGGCTGCAATAGTTTTAAGTCCTCATATCATTCACACACTTGCGCTGCAAATTTTGGCTCTCAGACTTCGGAAAATGTCGTTGATCATTCAATTTTCCTCAGTTTTACTGCCTTTCTCTTTGCCCACCTGCTTCTCTCACGGTAGCTTTCGTGCTTTTTATTTCCCTGCCAGAACATTTGGAATAAAGCCACGGAAGTGAAACTAAATTAACAGTAAGTTTGTTCCAACGAGGCCGATTGTAATGGCATGTTGTTGGTAGAACCAGTGTTTATCTTGGTTGCACTGAATCACTTATTATGCTCCACGAATAAACTTGGAAAGAAATTGATTCATTTCGCTACCTTTCCAAAGAGAAAGCTGGTAATTTAATATGAATGACATAATGTTAACAACGGCGTCATTGGTAGATGTAATTCGCAACAAATTATTTGGATGCAGAACTTGCCTTGAGAATGACTACCTATGGTAGTCGAAAAATTGACGAATTACATGAGCCAACAAGGGTGGGTAGTTACCATTATATAATTCACAATAGAAACGAATACGTGGTGCATCAACTTTTTCATTCATTCCTTACATCATTCGGTCCTGATATTTAGAACACTCTGTTGTTTCACTAGAGTTACACACCAGCAAAAGTGGTCATATTTATAAAATACTGTAGTGCACGCCGCCTTTGTCCTTGCGCTTTCCCCAAGTATGTTATGCACACGCAAATGCTAGCACCTTTTTCATTATCATTTAGACGGAAAAATGTTTTCTGTTAGTCCGACTGCCAATCGGAGCCCACCTTCTACGCACAAACCTCAACATTCCACTCGGGAAGCACCATGTTCGAGTTTCCCTCTTAACAAATCTAATCGGTGGCGCATATTTTTCGTCGAATCCGGGGTCTGAACCCCGGTTTTCCAACCGGAAGGCATTGTTGCCACTATAGCTCCCTTCCAATAATATTCAGCAATCACCAACGCAATATCCGCATATTGTTGTATCTAAAATGCCACAATTATTAAAATGCTGGAGTAAATTACTGTTGCCAAAGGAACAGGCCTCTGAAAGACAGAAACGGTGTACGTATGTGAGGGACGTTTGGAGAATCCTATCCTATTAACAAATGGGAAATTAAATTATTATTTTCAATGATACTACTGATGGGTAACCTGAAAGTAAGTTGCTAAAATACAATGGGCTGTTTTAGGACCCACTTTTGGTTAGTTTATTCCTGGACCGCAGCATTATTTCGGAATTAGACTATATTATTCATATTTATGCCACAAATATCTGAACTTGAGTAGAATAACACTTCTGTTTCACAAGAATTCTCAAAGTAACATTTGCTCTCAAATTGTTGGGTTATGCGCAGGTAATCGGTGCATTTTCCAGTAACCAAGCCCAAATGTGCCAATGCAAGACGGTCCATGATTCAGTCTTATATAATCTAGATCTCATTAGATCAACTGAGTGATATCTCCGAACAGCTATCAATATACTTCTGAATAATTTGAAAAGTATTCTGAAGTACTGTTGGAAACTTGGGTTTGTTGGGAACTGAGTTTTCCCAAATTCGTGGTTTATCAGATAACATCATCTGAAGTTCATTACCAGCTGTTTAGCTTTTGTTCCGTGGATATGAATCCTATGACATAACTGTTTAATCATCATATAAACATAAACCAACTTCACCCAAAAAGTAATACTAGGGACCAAAAAGCATTGCCTAGCTACTCTGTTATCTGTCCGTTCTCCCTTGAGGAAAACTTCAAGTTTGGCTACACAGAGCGTATGATATCGGTTGATCAACCAGTGGTCCATAACGACCCACAAATGTTTGATGCCTCAGCATTTAATCTGTAATCCCAATCCAAATGAGCCCAGTTTGCGAAGCGCAGATGATTACACCAACCGGATGTTGAGCACTACCTCATTTGTTTGATCGAATGAATTTCCCAAATGCGTCAGGAACGCTGTCGTGAATGACCGGTAGCCTACCAGCGTTTTCGATTGTGACGTAGCTTGCGCAATATAATTTCCATCGCAATTGACTCCTGCTAGGCAAATGACATTTGAGAAGACGAATAATATACTGGTAAGAATACTTCCGTTGAGGATTCATTCTGATATGTGAGTCAACAATTACGACGAATTATCCATGATAATAAGTCCAGGGTGACTAAAATCTGGGTAAATAAGTTGAAAAAGCGGTGTTAGACAGCAATTTGCTTTCCTCCGTTTTTTAATTCAGCTGATCTGATAAGACCTTGTATGACTAAATACCATTTCTTTTTTGTGGCCCATGGTTGGAGCAGTATGGAATGCTCCTTCCAATACACCCATATTCCTAGAATTTTACAAAAAGATGCCCTCTCCCCACATTTCTCCGAGTTGTCCCTGCAGTACAGCGTGGACCCAAACTTGTGTACAAAAATGAAAGGGTGTTCTCCCGAAAGGACATAGAACTAAAGTGCTTCACACTGACATTGCATAGTTCAACGTCGGATACATTATCCCATATGTTATCACGCACATATCACAAACTGAATAAAAATATCAGACTAATTTTCCGTTTACCGGTGGATTTAAAAAAAGCAATTGTCACTTTACTGTGACGACGAAAAAAGTGAAAACTGGTCCATTCTGCCATCAGAGACCCGCTTTGGTTACTAGACTGAAAATGGAGTTAGGATACGTAGACTTGCAGTTACTGGCGATATACATGGTTGTAGTTGTTGCAAAGGAAGTACCCCTGAACAATGGAAATTACCTATCCGTATAAGTCTAAATAACTACTAATTCTGTCAAGAGATGAAGGCGTGGTAAAGAGTTTGCTAAATTTCAGCCTTAGAGAGGCCTCCGAAGTAGCACATGGTTTGACGTGCAAAGTATGTGAGAATGGCTGTTGATAGTGTGCATCGTTCATTACGAAACACTCACGGGAATGTTGTGAAAGACCACGCAAATAATGGGGTATATGCATAAAAACATATATATTTAACAAACACAACGGAAAATCGATTTGCGAAAACATCTAAACAAAGACTCAAAATCAGTCACAAAAAGTGGATAGTTTACCGTCTACATTCCAAAATAACTACAAAGCATGTGGTTATCGTCCTGTCATTTTGTGTGTTTTTAAAGCCATTCTTCAGTTTTGGGAATGAACGGAGCAGCGTAGGATTTAAAAAACCTTGAAAAACATTCATTTTCAGCGATTTAAGTGTCTGAGTGTTGCATCACAAACTAATCAGAAATACCTCGGTGTGTTCTAATTTCTCTCCCAATATTAGAAGAGTAATCTTTCACCTGCTAAAAATTATGAATTACTGAGGTCCAATCGATACTGTCAAGTGAACCAACTAGCCAGGCACAGATAACGTTTAACTGGTTATCAAAAAGCCAGGACAGGATTATACTGTTGCTTCCTCTTCAACAGTCCATACCGATCGAATTTGACTGCGGATTTTAACCTAGGTCAAACACGAGTAGGTCAAACGCCAAAGAAAATTGGCTAACCGAGCAGTCTCTCAAAGATTTACCGGTTACAAATGCCTCTAGATTCCGATCTTCTACCCAGCTACGAACCAACACGTGCTACAGATATTTGCGCTTCATATCAGCCCGTAATTAGTTTTGAAAAATCTCTAAGAACAAAGCGGGATAGGGTAGCGGCTATGACCCTCAACTGGCAAGTTTTACTCCGCAGTTCTTGTCCCAATTCGAAATAAAACAGTTTTACATAGGAGATTTTGTGGTTTCGTAATAGCGAGCCTGGCAGCGACACCGTAGGATGAGTAATGCTATAGGAAATTTACACTCTTATTACTCAAAACTGTTCTATAGATAGTCCTGCCGTTTCTCGTTCTTCGTTCACCTGTAACTCTCCGAAGTCATACATTTCAAATCTTCATGCCATTATCTACTCTCATGTTGGGAATGACGAAAAAAGATGCAGGAGCTGATTTGCCATCCAAGCACGGTTGACAATTGTGATTCCTTAATTAGTTTCATGTTGTCTGGCCATTTTTAAGTATATTTTTCTAATCTCCTTCATATTTGCTATGTGATGTTGCTAATCGATCACGTCATAAACGTGCATGTCTGCAAATGTGCAATATTTTAAAACGTAAATTGTACGCTTCGGACGTTTCCTCTAAACCGCGGTTGTTTTCGACCCTACCGAAAAATACCCGAACAGTGTACCAATGTGGTTTCTGTTTAAATAAATCCTGGTAACTGTACGATGATAATTGTTGCTCGTATTCCGAACAACTGGATTTGCTTTCTCATCAGAACCTGTGCAGTATGAAAAAATACTAATGTGCTCTGGGCTAAAGAGCCCACCGATCCACAATCTCGTGGACAGTTTGTGGGTTGGCCACCATTGCTCTAGTTATGACCGATAACCTCGGATTTCTCAAATAATGCCAGCCAAAGTGGATTTAACATTGCCCATCTAAATAGCAGCTCTCGAAGTGGTGCATGTTACAAGGGAAACGTTATACCGAACAATGTTATCTTCATCTTTCGTCATCAAGGGGATTTATGGCTTTCTTGATAGACGATGTTTAACCGACCGACCGATCAGGACCGGCTTGGTAATCCATGCATTTCTGGAAATGCTCTCACGGGAGCATGCTGAAAGGATAAAATGGAACGCCGATGTCCATCGAGCACCGTTCCTAGAGCCACGCGTGCCTTTGATTGGTTGCGCTACAACTCTGTCATTCTATTTCATTGTTTTGCTATCGGATATTTGGTTCCATCATGTTTTCCGTTCGACGCTACAGTCGCTCGTAATTACTGTTGTTCAGAAATCGTATGGCTTCTCAACATATACTGGTATCCCGTGTTGCTGCACTTCAACGATCTTTTAATCGATCTCAGAAAGGCACTCGCGCTGACTGGCAGGCAGCACATAAATGCACTTTACCGGCCAAAATATCCATTCCGGTATTGTTGATTACAAACGTCCGCTCTCCATCTACGAAAACGTCGGATCTAGCCTTCGCACTTCAATGACCGATCCATGTTCATACGTGTGTCATCTGCATACACGAATCCTGGCTGAACCCGGATATCGCTGATTCGATCGTGTCGATAAACAGCTTCAGACTCCATCGGCAGGACAGAGTTTTGGACAAGAGGAAGACTGGAGGTGTTGTTGCAGCATACA
>LUCM01009331.1:235145-253853 GCA_008360955.1 Fasciolopsis buskii
ATTTCGATAGCTACTGAGGTGTTAGCCTCGATAATTCTGCGCCGTTCGCGAGAGTAATATCCGCAAACAACAGGCCGGATTTCGTCCAGGTCGAGGTTGCATCGACCAAATATTCACTCACCGACAGATACTCGAAACGCACCACGCGCACCGCCACCACATAATCGTAGTCTTTCTGGACCTGAAAGGTGCTTTCGACTCCATCGATCGACCAGCACCATTCATTGCCCTCCACCAGAAACGTATGCCAACGAAGCTCGGGATCCTGTTGCGAGCACTGTATTCGCATACCTATGGTCGCGTGAGGGTATACGGTGAACTACCAAGTTCATTCGAAATGACTAGCGGCGTTCGACAAGGGTATCCCACCTCTCCATTCCTGTTTAACTTCGTCATGGACGAGGTGATGAAAGATGCTTTAGAAGGTCTCCGGGGTGTAGGAATCGAACTGTAAAATGGAGGAAAGCTATGTAACCTAGACTACGCAAATGACGTTGTGTGCCTTTTCGAGCCTGGAGATCATGCACTACGGGCACTAGATAGACTCTCGAGATTGGTTGCTCGGTTTGTTATCTGCTTTGCACCTTCAAAGTGCAAAGTGCTGTTGCAGGGCTGGACGACAATAGTGCCAAACTTGGTGCTTGATGGAGAGTAACTAACGATTGTAGACCGTTTCACGTTCCCTGGGAGCTGCTTTTGGAATGATAGTAGCTCGGAAGTGAAGGCAAGTACGCGTATATTCAAGGCTTGGGCAGCTTTCGCTGGACTGAAGCACCTGTGACGTCTGCCTGATATTTCTCTGAAGTTGAATTTGACCAAGGAAGCCCTGCAGACATCAGCATCTGTTACGCAGGACTTCATATTATGTAAGCCACAGGAACGACGGATATCCAAGACCTCAGTAATTTGTTAGATGATCATAGATTTCTCTGAGAAATAAGCCGAAGCAGCGGTGAATAGGAAAATGAAACGGAATGGATAAGACTTCGGCTTTCGGCAGTAGTAGCAACCTCTGCCGGCTGATTAGGAATACTGGCTCCCGAAATCCGAGTGCAGTCAAGTTGATTTGGGAATTCGACCGCTCATCGAACCACTCTCGGACGAATCGGCTGCAGCTTTGGAATTAACATTAACGGAGCGGTTTGAATGAACAACCATCAAAATGAAACCACACATACGTACTTCCAAATGGAACATAGCAGATGGATACCAATCCCGCATCAAAAATGAAGGTCCTCAGGTTTTCTGGAAATACATAGGGCGACGCCACCAGGAGGGGTGTTTCTGTCCTTCTTCAAGGACGATGGTGAAATGGGCACATCTTCGTTAACAAAACTTCGGGACAGAGACAAAACACATATTCACTAGGACTGTTGGTAATCAGTGTTTGAACTGATTTACAGGAGAGGTGAAGGTTCTCATGTGAATATCACAGAATCGCACCCAAACTGCCTGCGGGCTTCCTCCTTCAGTAAGTATGTGGTGTCCACGACAGGTGTACTCGGGAGAACCAAGCGGGTTCCGTCCCTGAAGGGGTTGCAATGACCAAATATTCACTAAATTACAAATCGTGCAGAATAGGCACAGGTTTCTTAAAACCACTATATGTGTCCTCCTTGTCCTGAAAAGGGGTTCGACTCAGTCGATAGTGCAGCTTTGTCGCATTGCCTCTCGCAGAAGTGTGCCAGAGAAATTCATTTCTCATTTCCGACCGCTGTACTCCAGCGGCCGAAGCGGAGTTCATTCTAGTGATGACTGTTCACCTGAGTTCGCCACGAGAAATGGTATGCGTCAGGACCGCTAATTTTCACTTTTTATTTTCAGCTTTTTCACTGAGAAGCTACTGGCGGTTATGCCATGTTTCGCGCATACCCACAGAATGAATACCTCATTTTTCTCTGATCTTCAAGGCAGGTAATGGTTGGAAGACGGTTCGAGATGTCTATTCGATGACATGGGAAAAAGAATGGATCCGTTAGTCAGTGAACTGACTCGGGTTGGAGTCCACGAGTTCCCCCAAACTGACAGCTGGAGACTGTGGATAATATGGCTCAATTTCGCAGTCAGTGAGAGTTTTTCATTGGAAATTCTTTCTGTTCTGTGCGGCTGTTCAACTTATTATTTTACAGTTGACCTTTTACTGCTTACCTTTTATTGATTCTCATGTGAGTAGATTACGCTGGTGGGTAGCAATCCAAATCAGACTAAGTTGGTGAACGGTTAGTGGCTGTAAAATTGACTCAGTGAGACCGCATAAGGATTGCCGAACGGCAATCTTTTCCTCTGGAGGAAACCGGCTCGACAATTGTATGACTTGATTACGTAATGGTGTATGGGATTTGGGTTGTTGCTTATCCTCCCAGGGCTTGGAGTGTATACAAGACCTGCGTTTCCCAATCAAACCGGCCAATAAGTACACTGGTAACGGTGCAGTTTTTAATTGTAGACTGAGTCTTGAGCACCAGCTACTGACTACTCTTTAGTCGAATTTAATCGGTTCAGAAAGCTCATTTGCGAGCTAGTTAATTCGAAAACTAGCAACTTGTATTATAAGATTTCCGGGTGTGTATCTATTCCACATTTGCCACTTTAGGACCTTTACATGTTGCAAAACGGTGGCATTCGTCCGGAAACAGAGGCTAGATATCCTCGACCTATTTACCATAGATTCTGGTTGAAACATTTCACCATCACTATTTGCTGTTTTCGTCGTTGTTCCTTTCAGAGACTTGTCAATCTCGGTAAGCACGAAATCAACAAACTTTCTTCGTCCAGATGGTACAATTTTCTAATAATTGCGATGTTTTATTTTGATTTACGCTACTCTTCGTTAGTTTTACTTTTGTTTTCCAAGAATCTTGACCATTAGGCTAATGGAATTTTCGTCTTGTCACTTAGCCTTGCCAAACTGTGGTCCATTGGGGCATACATACCAGATTCACCAGCGGAGTAGTGCCTAGCACGGTACTTAGTCTCTCTAAATGCTAGTTTCTGGTTTTGTATTCGATAATCACGTGAGGCAAATTAAAGGTGAAATTGACATACATCCAACGGTCCATGCTGAGCAAGCCATATCTTACGTGGCATATGTCACATCACTCTGGGTTTTGCAAAGCACCGCAGGAAGCAAAGTGTCGTTCTAATTCTCCGATAAACTTGTGCTCTGTGGTTCAGAATTGTGGCGACTGATCATTTCGTGGGGGAAAAGAGAAAACAGTTACCTCGTAATTGAGCATAACAGGAAAATATGGCTTGCTAGTGAATATTTTCTACTCGAAAAATTAGACCCTACTGCTGCACAAATAATTTGTAGTGTTGAATAGGGGCGACATCACTAGACATGCCTTCAGACCATAAGGCCATTGTTTTCAAGTTACATCACACTGGAACATTAGTGGGTACAAAAACCCATCCTATTAATCCGTATTAGTTAACCTTTCCTTGCGCTTCTAATTATTGTGAGATGTGTACAAGGGCTGAACAACCCCACTGGAACTTGATTGTAGATTTTGGTCTCTGCCTTTGTTTTCCAATGAGGTTGCTTGTGTTTCTAGATCTCCTGGTATTTTGTAAATACTAAAATCTAGTTTGTTTGGTTGACTGAGAAAAAACACTGGATTATAGATCGTGCAATTCTCCAAGTGAACTCCGACCATTTGAGCATGTTTTTGTTCAGTCATCTAATAAGCACAGAATAGATGAAGGAATTTTTCACTCTGGCGATCGTGTCCTTGTCTCGATTTTAAAAGGATCCATTTTATCCATCCAAAACGTCTGAACGGAAAGAGTTGACGAAAACATCACACCGACCAACAAAATAGAACGAACTTCTCTGTCACCGACTCATTAAAACAACACAAAATAAACTCGAAGTACATCCACTGCGTAACTTCTGGAGATAAGAAATCACTTCTTGTCACGAAGGGATTTAATGCACCGGAGAAAAAACAAAAATCTATTTTATTTGTATTTTATCTTCGGAAAGTTTATGCATTCGCCACATACGATAGACCCAGCTTAAGGTTTGGCCTTTGTTCATTTGAAAATTAATGGATCCAATTTGCTGCCGTCCTATCAAGCACAGGATAATTTGAACCCTTCACTCTTCTCGAATTTCTTGATATCTCAATTACAAACACTAGACAAAAAATATTTCCCTATCGGGACAATTATGGAATACTGAATATGAACTGAACCGACCGGGGTTATTGTTAAAAACACGGGGAAATCATTTTCAAGCTAAATATTCCTTACAGGTTGATCATTACCAATTATTCTACCAAGCAATATTCACCATCTAAAACGCACGTGTGGGTTTGATGTTACTAGTATTTCTCTGATTTAATGATTTTCTGACACGTAAATATTTCATACTTGATGAGAATTCCAAGGTGAATAAAATCAGCTATTTTGGTGCTAAAAGTTGTAAATTAGTTACATTGCTGAAATGTTAAACTCTCACCGGGGCTGGAAAGATATGCACACCCGTTTCTTACGCACTTCTACTTTCATTAATCCAGGTTGGGTCTTTCCGTAACACTGACTCAGTTTTTATCACCTCATTGTAATCCGTCATAGTCATAACTGTCACAGTGCAACTATCGATCGGTTTGTTCAGAGCTAGGTTTACTGCTGCAAAATACCATGTTTGGCAATGACCCCGTTTATAATGACGTCGAAATCCTCCCGTAATTGATCATACGCAAAAGTTAACTGACAGCAACAAACTCGGCTATCCGTTTGATTGGGGTGGTAGTGCTGATAGTGATAAGGGTGGGTTTCGATGGTGGTATTGAATGTGCCAGTGGAATTAGATAACATTTTTACCAAACTCTTTCTTTGCTGAATCACAATTATCACCTGATGACATTTGTATAATTCAAACCAAACAGTCCGTATTACAGAACCATAGTAAGTTCAGTATCTGAGTCAGAAAATCATTTTTGATGTTATTTAATAAAAGTTAGAAGAATCGCACGGTATGTTTAATTTGACCTGTTGTAATCAATCGATCAACAATTTGACATGATGTTGCAATTATCACCCGCTAGACTGTACATTAGTTCCACTTTGTCGATTTCTTGCATGAGGTCAAACAGAATTAAAAATGGAGTGCTTAAAATGTTTGTTAATCATTTCAACGTCCATCGGACGCGTGTGTGCAAATCCATCCGTTGACGGTAATGCTTTCTGCCGTGTTAATCTTTCCCACCACTGACTCATTTTCTAGCCTCTACCATCGAAAACAGTGATTCATCACCTTGTTTTTATCAAAACCAAGTCACCTTTGCGGCCGTGCTGTTTGCACCGAGTCCGATTGTATGTCTGACCCTCACACCCGGGTCCATTTGCTCGATCCCTCTATTCAGCTAATGTAGAGGTATGCACTTTTATCTTATTGCATCACTGTACCGGATTTGTTCTTTCGATCTGACACTTCAAATCAATGCAATTGATTGTAAAACGACTACCCACTGTAGTCGAAACGATGGCGCATTACATCTACCAACAATGCTGTGTTATTAACATCATATCATTCACAATGAAAACCTGAGTCTCCTTGGTAAAACTGTCGTCCAGACCAGTTATACGTCACTTTAGATCCTGACTTAGATCGTGCGGCAACCGAAAACCAGTGATGTCATAATCAACGTAACTGATGGTAATTCAGCATTCATAATGTCAGGTCTCCCCTAGACAATTATTATTATCCATTCAGTGATTTCATTCTCCTCAGGGCTTCGATGATTACTTCCCCAACTAAAAGTGAGCAGTCGGAAGATAATGCCGTCTTTGAACGTACATTTTTCATCCAAACCGATTATCGATGGGATGGAGATGAGGTGGTTCGTCAGGCCAGTGAACCAGCCAGCATCAGATTCATATAGACAAGCATGTGACAAGCAGTCAAATAATTGCTATATAGTGCCTGCTCCAACAGGTTTATTCTTCAGCCAACAGCGGCCATAATTCTTCGCTGTCAAAGATGTGGCAAGCGGCTGACGCGAATCACTCAGGTGAGTCAGCGATCAATGATAAGGTTACTGATTACTCTGAATCTTCCGGCCTTGCAATCTCACAATACTTCACAAGACCAGAACTAACGAATGGAAACTGGTTCTGTGACTAGATAGACTGAAAACCATCCGGTTTGGCGGAGTCAACGATTTGACGATGGTCTGATGCTGGAAATACATGAGCTTCCGAGCCTCTATTAACTGTTTGCTCATTGAAGTAGTCAAGACTGCTCACATCGAAGCGGGCCAATGAAGGTTTTCAATTATTTCAAGAAGACGATTTTTAAGATTCCGGTATCCGGGAGAGCTAATGTACTACAACCTTACGTGGTCTGCACTCTCGGTGTTCATGACTGTTTGCTGTTCGGCTCAGTCTTAATGCTTTGTCACTTTCTGTCTGCTCTAGTTTCCACAAGTATAGGTAGTCAGTTTTTCAAATTAACTTTTGAGCCGTATTATCCATACCACTGGACCTCTTTTTTATTATATGGGTATCTTGTCGCGAGTTGTAACGCGCTGGCGGCCGACCACATATAGGAGAAAAGAAAAGACCATATTCATTCTGTCCACATAAAAGGTTCGCTATAGCTCATTCCCCTTTCACTTTTAAAAAGACAGGGAAAACCGCTGACAATAGTTTAGCTTGCATACTGCAAAGATGATTATGATCTTCAAAGTGACATTCTGGTTCACGGTAGATGCTGGACAGTTGTTACTAAACGCTTACGGGTAACAAGTTTCAACTTGTCTACGCTCCAGCCGGAGACTCTTACCTCAAGGTACTCCTGCTCCCAGTCACAGGGCAGCTTTGATTGACAACACATTATCATTTGAAAAACACACGCCTATGTAACATAAATGCATTACATATAATTATATATATATATAAGTACAGAAAGGTGGCATATATTTGACGCAATCTTTGATTTTCGTTACAATGGCTGAAGAACATTCACTACGAGGATGCCTGTTTTGACCTGCAATCTTGACTGGTCGATTGATAGATCAGTCTTACTTCCATTGCTTTCCCTGCCGGAATCGAGTCAGTCGATAGCCAATAGGATTTTTATCCGATAACCGTAAGCCGGATTTCTGTCACTGATTTAGTTCAACCCAAATGATTCACGTCTGTCAGAACTGTGTAACTGAAACCATAAGAATAGATAGGTAGCAAATTGATAAGACTGAATGAGATGGACTAATATCCTGGGTGACTTTGGTGTGTGTTCTCGAAAACTACCCAAAGCAGTTGACCTCCGGCCCTATTAACCATTGTTCCCGGTTGTGCCAGGCCAAAACTTCGCTGTAATTGCAGCGTGCGAATGGCCTATGCCCAGCGAATCGATCAAGAACAATATCTGAACTGTGTTGGGGTTCAGTGTGTCATTAATAATCCATCTACTTAGTGCAATTACTAAGGCATTTGACTGGCAATCGATCTTCAGGTGTGCATGGTACAATTGGGGCGCTGCGGACATACTACTGACTATTCCTAGGCAGAATGAAACGCATCCACAGTGTACTGCCTTCGCTTCGTAATAACGGGTTGAACATTGATATCAAGTGATGACCAACTTCAAGAATCATATTATCCCCATTACCCGCATTGATAAATTAGATTTTTCTGAGCACATGTTGAGTTGTCCTCGTCACCGCCTCACGGTCCACTAACTGGAGTTTATTGTGTTGCCCTTAGACAGCATACCTAAATTTGCGTCACATTGTCGATACGGGATATGCTAATTTTAGTTTGCATCTGTGATTTATTTTCAATTTAATTTTAAACTGGGCCAAAACGGCTTGGAGCTATCATCTGTGTTCGAGTTCATGGGACTCCGTTCTGAGGAGTCTGAGGCGCGACATATATTGAAACCTTACCTCCTTAGTGCAACTTACATGGAATCCGCATGAGACAGTTCACAAATTTGTGGGCAAGTGTAGACAACAAAAGTCTAAGAACAAGAATTTCTGGGCTCACACAGCTCCAATATAAATAACCACATTTCAGTCAATACATAACGAGCTTAAATTCCACGAACTTTTAGAAATTCTACACAGGAATTGACCGAAAAATTTAAAGGGAATTTTTAATTTTTCATGTATCGAAACCGAATGACGCGAGGAACAAATTGGAAAATGCCGAACGATTTATTGTTATTAACTGGAATTTTAGCGTGTTAAGAACAAAGTCATGCTTGCACGTGCTGAAATTCACGAATCAACGCCGTTTTGACAATATTTTCATTTTCATATGGCACCACGGACGAAATATCTTAGCATTCCTGAGTGCTTCGCTTGCATCCAAGGCAACTCGTTTAGAATAACAAGCGTTCGGCGATGGCTAGCTCAGGTCTGCTTCCAATCCATTCTGAAGTTCAGTTAAGATTGAATATGATTGACCTGGTTGCTTGGTTGCAATTCATACACTATGATTACTCGTATATCGTTACAGTTTAACTTTCATTTCTTTCTGTTCGTTTCATCTAGGAAAGCCTCCTTAGTAAACGTTGACCCAAGCTTATTACAAAACATTCCCAATAGCGTTGGTTTCATGGTTTCGACATTTCCAAAAATATGGAACCGAAAACGTCAAATTTGCTGGATCGAAAAATACCAACGGAGAAGGTTGAGGAGTAACTTCTATTTTTGTACCTGTTCCAGGAATTTCCTAATCATGCAATGCGATTTAACCATATGCGAAGTTTTAAGCTATATTCCTACTTTTTTCGTTTGGAGATATCCATAGGCAAAACTAGGCAGTATGAAACCGTTGGTATTATTTATATCATGTTACATACATTTTGATAATAATTTAGCTACCTCTGTCAGCCTCTTATCACCCGAAGTTGTTCCAGACAAACTTTTCTAAGCCTGACAATTGAGTTTGCTGACTAATGACCAGAATGAAAGCCGTTTCTGCGGCAATGCATGGTAGTTTCAAGCATCTGGGTTGAACTTGCATTGCAAATAGACTTTAGGGGCGCTATGGAGACATACAACGATTACCATACGAAGCCGCAATGCGACTTGGATACTGTTCTAGATTTCACTCTCAGTGTCTGGTATGGCCATGTCATTGATAATGTTCTTCGTGTCGTCTGCATTTAAAAAAGAAGGACTGGCTGTACAAGTTGGTGGATACTTAGTCAATCTATCTTATTTTCGATTTCACCCTATGGCAAAAGTGAGAGTCCGAGTTGGGAAATTTCATTTTATATTGATTTGAGAGTTGGAGTACATATCCTACCAATACCACCAACACATATGAACCTGTGAGCACAAAAACGGTTGGTGCAGGCTTTCTAGCTTCCTTGACCATGATCAGCGACTGGGGGCTAACGCAGGAATGTCGATAACCTACAACTGATGACCACATCAAGATAAAATAAAATCTCCTAACTTTGATTCTAAGTTTTGCATTACCATAAAAATGACCTTCAAACTAGCCAGCATTCTGTCAAATAAAACACATCAGTTTAGCTCAGATGGACAGCAGGGTTCATCAAGTAATCACAGGAACTTTCGTTTTCTGTGTTATTCTTAACGGGACCTTGGGATTTCTCAATTTATTCAAATGCATTATGGTAAATAATAAGGGCCGCTATTTTACAGCCTGGAGTGCCAACGATCTTCGTTAGCCCTACATACACATGCATAGGACTACAAGCACCCAGATATAGATATATATATATCCGTACATGTATACATATACGTGTATATATATGTATATATATGCATATCTGTCAACGACCTTTACCCAGCATCTTGCAAAATAAACAGCTCGTCGCTTACAAGGCAATCAAAATTTATAATGAACATAATTTCTTTAAAAGACAAGGCCATTCAAATAACCAGCAACGAAAACTTCGATGCCACTTGGGGTTAGAATCCACGAAGTCACTTGCGGCCAACCCGAATGATTTGTACCTAGGTTATTTGACTCGAACTCATTCATCACTGGTTCGATTCCCTTTTGATGAATGCTGTGGATGTTTATTGAGGATGATTCCTAACAAGCGCGGTTGAACAACCGTACTTTCCTGGCACGATTTTCGGCAATGAGCTAAACACCAATACCTCCAAATGAATTGATTAAAAACATACATTTCTTTCCATTGAAGTTACCAGTCGGCTAGGCAGATATGGGATAATAATAATATTTAGGACAACAGTGAAAAGGCTGTTACCTTTGGTGAAATGTGAAAGCGAATGTTGGAAATGTGATCCACTAATCATGTCAAGTTTATTTGCATTTTCCTTCAGCTTTCGTAACACGTATGACTGGGATTGATTGTCAAACTCAAAAACGATCGAGGCTGACGATACGGTAATGTCTACTACTCATCCACTCGTGACCTCACCAGATAACTGCATGTGAGGATGACTGGATTTTTAATTACTTTCCGTTCGGATTTTAATAGCTACGGATTTGTACTATAGTGTATATAATTGCTCTAACGCGCCCTAATCGTCTTGTGTGCATGGAACAACTAAATTTCTAAATACAGAAAGCTGATGAGATCCAACGCATTGTATTCGCAGTCATCTTACAAAGCGCCACACTCGAATATAGGAGAAATTCGTCTCCACACAAATTTATTAGGACTGTTGAAACAAAAAGTCCTGCCGAAGAGATCGTTTAAAGTTTCTGATTTCTGGGTTAGGCACTATGTAAATACTAGACCACCTTACAATCAATTGAATACAACTATTTTTTAACTGCACACGTTTCAACCCGAAACAGCCCACAAAACATTCGCTTTCCAACCACTCTCCCAACTCGGTATCATCCGCGTGCAACACTAATGCTTAAATTCCGTGCATTCAGGCATACCTAAAATGATGTATATTTTGTTCTATCGATTGCCTCCTGCTTCAAGAGTCGATTCTCACGATGTTAAACTCACCCCAGGCTGTTGGACCCAATCGCAAGGTGATCAGTTAATATGGTATCACAACAGCTTTGTGATGTCTAATTGCCGCTCACAAAGATGAGTTCTGCCGATTTCGGCTTGTGGTTCACAATGATCTCACAGCATACCCGGTCAGAATAGACAATTTCAAGCTCTCTATAAGACAGCACATTTTCTTTTGAACGTGTCGGAACCCGTGGAGTGAAAGAGAACGCAGATGACACAATTCAGTCTAGATTATGTGATAATTAAGTATATATATATATATGTGTGTATTAAAGGCAGAATGATTCTGGTGGCGTTAAGTTCCGGATGAAATAAATGAATTTGCAAAAGAACATAGAAGATGTAAACAAGGATGTCATGTAAAATATTAGGTTAAATATGCAGCAAAAAATGAGTTTGTCGGATTATGACAATGGTGGTAGCTGAAAGATTCTAACAAGGAAGCAAGTTTACTTTTGCAACAAACTTCGTCGAGATTTTAGAAGTTCTTTTGATTTCGTTCAACTTTTCAAACGGTAATCACTGGAAATTTTCCGAGCAGGCAAATCCGGTTTTATTTAGCTGCTCCTCTGCATTAATGACTGTGCAGAAGTAAATGTTTACTAAAGTTGTCCGCGTTCTAACGTCGTGCACATCATAGCTCCGTGGTATCAGAATCTGAAATGCAAATCGGAGGGCCCTGTTTCCATTCCGGTTGATTTTGGATACTTCGTGACTAAGTAGGTTTTCCATTTTATAAAAATGTGAGTACTAATGAATACTCCTGACATACTTGTCATATTCGAAGGAAATCTATTCGAACTAGTTTACCTTGATTAGTTGTCCACAAACAAAAACACGAAATTCTTTCTGGTTTGACTGTCTTTACCAGTCACGTCAGGATATGTTTTGCCATCCGGTAGGATTGCTGTCGATTCATCTAGCTACTGGAAGTGACAGTATCACCATAGGTGGACTGACGAAATGGCAAACCTTTATAGCATACCATGTTTGCGGTTGATGAAAATAATCTCAAATATCCGACCCAAATCTGATTTGAGTTCACTATGTAGCAAACTGTCCTTAAATTGTAGTTTATGACAAATTAAGTTGTGTGGAATTTTTTCATGGGCTAGTTTTCGTTTCGATACTCTCTGACCACCGTGGCCTCCAAAAACCTTATCTACGGCGCCTTTACGTTTGAGTGTCTTCGTATGTCAAACATTCAGATTGACCTGATGATGCGGGACAGGTGGCTCTAATGACAACCTATACCCGGAATCATTACCTTCCACGAATCTGCGGATGATTGAGCATCATTTCGGCTCGGATTTTTGTCCACTTCTTTGCTGTCACACATTGACGCATCTCAGTCAAAAAAATAGACACTGGTGAACCAGCTCACAGATGGTCAGGTAGTCAATAAGACCGATGGCACAATTCTATTCCCGTTCATCGACATTCTTATCGGTCAAAAACAAACAATCTTGTCGTACAGGAAGATGATTAGATCCGCTCCCGTTTATCTCGTTTTAGACAACATTTTCCGTGGGTTCTGATGCTAAGAACGATGAGGTTCACAGGAATATTTTGTTTCTCGTTCTTCGAAAACACCGTTTTTTACATCGACTGACATCTGCTAAAGTAATTTACTAAATATTTTAGTAAATCATGTAAGATATTAGCTTATCAGAGAAAATAAACCTATCTGGGTCACATACGCATATCGTGGTTTTCGCGAAACGGACAATATATCTCCGCGGGCTGGAAATGCAATAAAGGCGGACGAAAACATCAGCCATTTTGCAGTAACAAGTAGTCTAACCCTGGTAGTGAATGCTGACAATTAGGAATTGCTTGACTAAATTACTATACTCAAAACCTGATTCCTTCTATTTAGGAATGATTCTGATGTGAAATATCTCCTTGTTGACAAAATGTGACAGCGACTGCGTTAGGACCACGTAAATTTACTTGTCGAAAGTCGTTGTTTGCTCGATCTGAAACGCCAACCGTCTCAGTGCTCATTGTAATCTATGCTTACGTGGCAAGAATAAATGAGGTTATGTCACTCTGCATTCCAGGGTTCGAAGACAGTTTCATCCTATCTCTTCAGAATAATACGTGTTTTTACTTTTTGCTTCCTGAGAGGGAATTGAGGTGAATACATCATGCAACTGTTCAGTCTTACTGGGACGACATGTCACCAATCACCTAAATATGTAGTATACCAACCGATTGCAACTTGAACCACATTTTTTCCAAGCTCAATGATGCAACAATTGTTACAAAAATATATAAAGAAACTTGTCAGTGGGGTAATTGTGCCCCGGAGAAAATATATTAGCTGCAGAAAATAGATGACAATTGTCAAAAATTCTAGTGTATTTAAAGAAAGAACGCCATTCTTGGAAATGGTGCAGTTGCTTCTGCGTATTTCTCAAGGTCTTATCAATGATTAGAACTTTCAATTTGTTCTCATCGATTTATAATTGCAATTGCAGCAACCGTCAATGATCAGGCAGTTGCACATTTTCCAAAATCATCCCAAGCTTGTGCGACACATGAGATCATTTTTATCTGTCCTCAGTTCTAGCAGAGAAGACCAGAACTCCGTAGCTTATGGACTGTACCTTTTAGCGCGATGTGCATATTGAGTTTCGAAATGATTTATGCACCCTATGTGTATCTCCTTTGTCGCATTTATAACTACTAATATCAAACATCACCACGTTAACTGCGATCGTTAGACGACAGAATTCAGGTGAATTTCTTTACGAATTAATCCAAGAACTTCCACTTCAGTGGAATATAGTGAGATAATGGCTTTCTCATCACCTGAAGAAATCACTTGTTTATTATTCCTACGAATGCCCACGTATAAAGAACTTGATAACGGACAACCGATTCTACGATCGGCAATAAAAATGAATAAGTTGCTGCGGCTCATGTAATTTTTCTCACATTGTTTGCACACTTGGATCGAAGCCTCGGGTGTAAACAACCATTACAAGAACAATAACAGTGACCCATTATACTTATTCAGAACACGTTTGATTCATGATTTGAAAACAACGCCAGGGAATAGGTCATCTCACATTTGACAGAATCCGTACTGCAATTCGCAATTCGGGGATGTCTGCCGGTTATCAATCATTGATCATTCAAAAATATGGTGGTTCACTTGTGAAATTGAGATATCAGTGAAGAATCAGTAAAACCCACATTTATTTTCAAAAGTTTTCGAGGTAGGTGGAGTTTTGTTAGCTCTGACGTTACTGCAAGTCTTTCTTTATTTAGCACAAATTGGTGTGTATAATTTCGATAATATTTGTAAAGAGAGAGGGGTGAATCGGCCAGAAAACTAAGGAGACTAGTTAACGACACTGTTCCCAGGATGACTATCAGTGTCTTGCAATATTAGGCTAGTATTTTGAGACTTAAAATCGGGATGAAATGAGCACGCTTAGTGAAAAGATAATTAGCGTTTGCCAAGCAAACAGAATAGTGAAGAAGAAAGTTGAACAATGGTTCCATTGGCAACGTGACTTTCAGTGATTCTAGATATTGGCGTATTTTTCTGCTCAATTTGGTGATTTTACAAGCTTTATTATTTCCGAACTGGAAGTTTATATCGCAAGAATTTAATGCCTGTTGAAGATGACGTTGCTTTTGCTGACCATCTCACAGTAAATAAATGACCAACCCTTTATTGCACAGTAATCAAATGCAAACAGATTCTCAAGATTTCTCCAGAGCTGCTTTTTCTACTTCTTAGCATGCATTCAGCGATTGACAAAGCCACATACCTCACTTCATTATCGAGCTTGCGTTTGCGGTACGTGAACGAACAAGATCTTGATGACATTCACCAGTTTATCTCCAAGATCGAACGGTTTTGCAAATCAAAATAGTGCTTTGCAAGAACTGGAGAACCGAATCAGCGGCCGGTAGACAACACACCTTACTCCCCGAGTCAAGGAATTTAGGTGAAATTAACCAAGGATACTTCACTGAGCGGCCTCAAGCAATAGGAAAAAGAAATCGAGTTTTTGGGTAATCCAACCATAAACAACGGAAGGAGAGGACTCCAAACCTGTCGTGGGAAGAAGAAGGAGCGATATCTGTCCACTTCTCCCAGTGCCCTTTAGATGGGAAGGACGGACTGATTGAATAGAGTTCCGCATAGGTGTGGGCCAAATAGTTGTGGCGAGACACGCGGAAACACGGATGAGTAAGAAGATGCACACAGACCAGTGACATCTATCCATGATGAGACAACGGCATCACCGCATTGATTGCTCTAATGGATGGGGGCTTCAAGTTCACGACGTGAATGACAGCACCAACAGCAAGGGAATAAACACAAAGTTCGCCGAATCCGCAAAGCATATGTAGGAACAAGGATACAACCTAACTACTTCAATGTTTGGTAAAGTTTCAGGACTCACAAACGCGTTAACATAGCCGTAACTTCCTGTTACTACCCACTGAAGGATATGGGGTGAACCGTAAACGTTGGCGATCAGGTTGCTATTTTCGTTCAAATCGGAATGATTGAAAAAATGGGTGTGTATTGTTAGACAGCATTCCTTGTGTTGATTACTGGGGCTTTCCTTCCTTTCCTGTGCCTGCAGACTGACTCCCTGTCCACCTTGCATATGCGTCTCCCCTATGACGATGTGTAGTCCTGGGAGAAAGAGAGCCGCCGGTGGGGCCTGCCCTGCTGCTTGTCGTTGAACGTCAATGCTGGTGGTAATGATGATGCTATAGAAAATGGAGAGGTCTGGGTTCGTTTATTCCTTCGGTGAGACAACAAAACGCCTGAGTAGATCATTTGTAAAAAAATGTGAGCGTTGTAGTAACGAGGTTGGCATTCCGCAAGTTACGCGAAACATACTTTGCTGCGCGGTCAGTAATAAACTTTTATCTTCTGTTTGACAGCAAAATAGATTGGCTGAACGATCCACGGCCCCAAAGTTTGGACGAGGGCCATAGTATGCGCTGATCGCACGGTGGATTAATGTTGGCAGTGATTGCACTTGGAACCCGATGAAATCTATGTTGGATCCAAGTGAGTTTTAATATAATAGATGCAGTTTACGAGATATCAAGCTGATTTCAGTGTCTCGTGCCAGGGGATGCTCCATACACTCCTGAATGATGACCAATTGCGTGAGATTAATCATGATGCCTGAATGTCCTGGTAGAGCCGGCAAGAATCAGGAAGCTAAAACCCAGATTATTATCTTGTATGAATTGCACAGTGATAACAGAAGTAAGAAGAGTAGTATACAAACCGAAATGCCTCCAAAAAAGACAATAATTACCCATCGCATGAAAGTAATAGTATTCGTACAATGTTATCTACCAAAATGATCGACGGACTGTACTTTTATCACAAGAAATTAGGAGTTTTCCTTTGCTGGTTATCATCGACTGAATGAGTAATTTATTACGTATAGGATTACGAGTGATTGGACTGTATTTTAGAAAGCCTGCGACCATGTAATCAACTGCGTGCTATTCTGAAACCAAAAAAACACTTAATTTTGAAGTATACTAAGAGATCTAAGCTGCTATAAATAGACTTCTGCTCATGATAATTAGAAAACAGAAGTGAATACGATTTGCTCTCAGTCAGTCTCGATAATTAATACAGCGAGCATGATCAGTGAAAATTACTCATTGGTTTGCATTATTTTTAACCCATATCGGTGGACTGCCATTAAAAATTGCCCAAATATAATAAATTCACCGGATTTCAAACTGCAACTGAAATGATGTGCAAACCATTCACAGTTCTGGTGACGAAGAACGCGGACAGAACACCTTAGCACGAAAACAGACTAGTAATATGTTAAAGGGTCACGCTGTCTACTCGATACCCTGGAGTAATATTGTGCTAAACCCCAGGTAAATATTTTATGCAGCAAATTTTGGTCGTCGGGATGAGACACTAGTGTTTCGATTGATCTAGATAAAAGAAAAAATCTAAAGTGAGAATTCATTTCTTCTATGAAATAATCCTTCAGGCTGCATGGAAAAAGTTTTCATTCCTTATTGATGCACTAATTGCACTCAGCACACCACAAGCACCCAGTGTGAACTCGGGGGAACCGTACTGGCAGTCGTCTAGTGAATTTAAGTGAAATCCTTGATCACGTGCAAACGGCGGAGAGCAGAACGTGAGTTATGGGCGTGACAATTCGAATGCGTTCACCAATTAATCAGACTGTTTGCATTCGAATTTCGTTTCAACTCATTTTGCGGCAACATAAAGTACGCGGTGTAAGCCAACGCATCACTAGATCGCAATACAACTGGCTCACTTTTTCATCTAATTTTCAAACGTCCGGTAGTTTCATGTATTCCAACTGCTGTAGGTAAGTGGTGTTCTTGTAATTCCGAAACTTTGTTGTCCCGCTAAAAGGACGGTAACGTACACATCTTTTTTTCGGCTAACTGCAATCTCGATTGACAATGTCTTTTAGCAGTACGCAAAGGAACACGTCTAACCAGATAACCATTTGCGTTTAGCATTTCCAAATTGAGCTCCACCTGTTTATCTACTGGCTCCGAACTTCAAACCTTTCGACCCTGCTGGAAAAAGCACCTTTCAATTCGTTATTCCCCTGCAAAAATAAAATTGACCACTGCGGAATCCAGTAGCTGGACCGATGGCTCGGAATGAAAATTTGCGGATGATTGAGAACGTAATTCAGCTCCGGAAATTTAGACTACTCACAAGCGAAGCAAGAAAATGGTGTTTGGGGAAAATTAGACAGAACGGAACAGACATCTCATAAAGCAAATTTCCTTTTCATCGCCCAGAACAGAATTTATTTGTAAGCACCATATTTGTGTCGTCAAATGGGACACCGATGCAAAATAAATCCACGAATCCAAACGGGTTCAATGTAGTATGGTAGAAGTGTAAAAAACAGGATTCCGTTCCGCAACTAGGCTGTGATGGACATGGCTCACGAAGGCCGATTACTTTATTGAACACAGGAACTAAACTTGTTTTAGTTTCTGAAGTCATATGCGAGGGAAACGGAGAGCTCATCCATGGCAGACAACAAAGGCCAGGCCGTTGGGATGAACACTTCAAGGACTGGATTAGCTGGCCGCACGCTAAAGTCGTTAGGTACGAAGTATACACCGGACCAAGCTGCGGACCTCGAGACTTTGTCCAGTGTGCCTTGTGGATGGTCCACACGACACTTGCGTTATCCAGCTCACATAGCCTCCCTCCATTTCCCATTTCTACTCCTACATTCTGAAAATGGTCTAAGTTGAACAAGAAAGAAGAGTGGGGACATCCTTGTCGAACGCCACTTCTCCTTCAGTATAAACCTGTTAGTTCGGTTTATAAACTAAAGCGATCCAGTGTCTTTGATGAACATCAGATCTAGGACCACAGGCGAAATCTGCTGCCAAATGCATCGCCTGCTTGATGTGATCCCAATGCTCGTCTACACTGTTGTTCGTTGGAGTACTTAGTTCCTCGGATGCGTTCAGTTCATAGCAGTTGCGAACAGCCGATTCAGGCAGACATTTGACGGCCAATCAGGTTTGTGGCCTGCGTCGATGGCCGTTGAGCTACAGCAAAATCACATCAAAACTAACACATGGTCCAAAGCGACGTACGTGGTCCTGTACGATCTACAGTTCCGGACAGTACCACACCAACGGTAGCTTACTGCAATATGGTCAGTCTGAATCAGAGTACCTGTCGAGTTAGAATGCCTCGTCACTGTGCGACGAGAACTGTGACGGAAATTCGTACA